>JAJPUD010022430.1:0-21423 GCA_023553655.1 Myrmecobius fasciatus | reverse complement strand
GTCAAATTAGCCCTCAGACATTTAGCTATGGGATATTGAATGGCAAGTCACTTAATCTCTACTTGTCTCAGTTTCCTTAATTGTAAAAGAGGGATATTAACATATGCCCTACAAGGTTGTTTTGAAGATCAAATAAGATATAATATTTATAAAACTTAACTTAGCACATAGTAGGTATTCAATAAATGTTTATTGACTATTGACTGTTTTTACTGCAGGTGAAAAATTCTTAGGAATAGCTCTGGGTAAAGTAGTTCAAGACCAAACAAAACATTACTTTGTTCTAAAGCTAAGACTCCAATGCAGATGTCCTAATTTCAGTGGTGTGTGTGTGTGTGTGTGTGTGTGTGTGTGTGTGTGTGTGTGTGTGTTTCCCATTAAACTGCACTGCCTTCACAGTTACTCATTTTGTAAAAGCATTCCACTGGTCACAAGTGAATGGGTTGTATAATTGCCAAACTTAAGTAGCTAAAAGGATGGGATCAAGGCCACCAATAGAGGACTTAGGTATGGGAAACAGCCAAAATTACCCCTAAAGCTGGAGCAAAATGAGCAGAATGAGAGATGGAATGGTAATGGACAAGGGGGAACCTGCCTTGTATGACTTTAATTTTCTCAGTAAAATCAGAGGCAAGGTCTCCTACTGAGAGAGAGGAAAGTAGATAGTTTTGTCATAGTTTTGCTGCAGGGATAGTGAATGAAAGTCATTCAGGGCAGAATAAAAGGATTGCTAAGCAGCAATTAGGGTCTAGTTTAGATAAACTCAATTTGTGGTAGGTCCGGTATGAATGGTTTTGTGATTTCCTCCAAGAGTATTCAACAGTCTGTAGTAGAGAAGGCTGGAGGTGTCTGTAATCCAGTGTGGGGTTTAGCTAAGCACTAAAAAATAGAAAAACAATGGAGTAAGGTATTCAAGGGTAGAATACAATGTAGAGTTGAACTGGTCAATTCTAGGGTCAAAAATATAAAGAAAGAATGAAGATGGTGAAATGACTGAATATTACAGTGGAATGAAGAATAGCTTTAAGAGGAGTAATGTAGAGGGAAACATGGAAGAATGGAAGATTATAATGAGAAAGAGGAATTCCTGAGTTCAGAATTATACAGGCAGAAATTATTAAGAGAAATATGAGTTAAATAATAAGGCAGGCAAGTTAATTCAGAACTAGTTGAATTAGTGGATACAAATAGAATTCTTTTTTTAAAGCTTTATTGATATGATTTGTTTTTAAATTATATTTACAGATTACTGTCACTTCATGAGAGGTATCATAACTAAGTGAAGTAGAACTAATATTAAGCTCATTTAAAAGAACATTTCACATTTGTAGTATGCATGCATGCACATATATACATACACACACACGTCTCTCTCTTTTTATTGACAGGAATCTATTTTCTCTTCCTCCCATTCCACTTTTTCTTTGGGAAGAAAAAAACAAAAGAACAATTTATACCATAACAAGAACATTGTAAGACAAACAACTTTAAAAGAATTAAAGACTTGCTCAATGAAGTGACCAACTAAGATTCAAGGACAAATGATGATATATGTTATCCACCTTTACATTCAGAGGTAATAGACTCAAGATGCAGAATGGACATGACCATGTAGGAATCTCTTTTCTTTGATTATGCATATTTATCACAAGAGTTTTCTTTTACTTTTTCCAATGGAGGAGAGGAAATGAGGGAAAAAGAAAATTAATGCTTGTTAATCGAAAAAGTAAAAATTAATTTAAAATAAAATATGATGCTCAGGGAAAAGATTGTCAGCTCCATATTAAAGTAGACTTCTAACCATCCCTCCTGTCCCCACAATTCTATGATTATTGCTATTCAGTTCTATGACACATTACTTCTATGGATCCTTTCTATGGAACTCTGCCCAATTTATATTTCAGGAGCAGTATTTGAAGAAAGTTCATTTTCTTGAATTGTGCATTAAGTAAATTGGTTCTTTAATTCTCATATTGTGTTAATTATGTCTTTGCTAATAGCATCTTTCTTTTTCCCATTTTAAAAAATGACTTTTAAATATTTTGGAGGGAAATCATTCCTTCTTATTTTCCTCTAGAAGAAGTTACTTTAAGAGACATTCTTTTAAAGAGAAAGGAAAAGATGTAAGTATAACATTGAAGGAATAGCTTGCTTATTCATTCCCAAATATTTCTTTTAAATGAAATCTATTCTTTCTATAGGAGAAATACTCACCCACCACCACCACCACCTCATGTCTGGCTTCAAATGAGAAGTGAACAAACCATGGAAAATTATTGACATTTACTCCACATGGCATGGCATTACTCTCTGAGCCAATCCTAAGAGACCTGGAGGGAATTCAGCTTGTCAGAACTCAAGACCTAATGAGGATGGAGGTTTGCCCATTAGGACATGACTGTTTTCTTAAAAAAAAAAAAGATATGTATTCCAAACAAACCCACACATTATAAAAGCGCCATGTTGAGTAATCATTTTAATAGTGGAAATTATAGCCTTCTGGAGGAAAAAGAGTGAGGAGAAAACCATTGAACATTTCTAGGAATGAGATCTTATCTGACTCAGGCTAAAGAAAAAAATTTGTAGGAGCTATGAGCCAAAATATAGAAACATTTTAGGAAGCATTGAAACATAAAGAAGTTGAATCAAAGAGAAAGATATTCCTTAATGATTTTTAGAGGTCAAAGACTTGGGAAAGAATGCAGTTGAGGGTTATAAAATGTACATTATCGTTTTCCTCTCCCATGTGTCTTGAATGGGAAAAGTGTTTCTTGCTGATGAAAGTATATGCCAGTGTTAAAGGTAAGGAAGGGAGAAATATAGGCCACAGAGATTTTGAAACACTGAGTGCCTTTCATTCCAAGAACAGCAATTTATTCTTTATTTCCCCTTTTATTCAGGGTTTCATTTTAGACTTACTTGTGATTCCCATGCAGAAGATTCCCAGTATGCAAACTGCTTCTACAAAGACAGACTGACAATTTTTGAAAATTAGTTTTCTTGATGTGTTTAAAAAGATACCACCATAGCATGCTAATACTCCTTCCCCAATGGAAACCTACCTTGTAACCAAGAATTACAGTAAACAAAATAATTGCTTAAATAAATATAAATAAAATAAAAGCAAAAAACAAAAAAAAAATTGATCATACCTGACATTATATACCTAATTCTACATAAATAGCACTACCAAGAGCAGAAAGATAAGTCTTCATCGTTAGTTGTCTTGGTCTTAGTCTTGTCCTCATGTCTTGTTAGTGTTCTCCATTTTATCATTGTGGTTATTTATTTTGTGCATCCTTTCTCTTGACTTTTCTTATTTTACTCTGTATCAGTTCATACAAATCATCTCATGGATCATATTTGTTATTTATGGCACAAGGTTCTTTCATTTTATTCATATGCCACAATGTACTTATCCATTCTCCTAGTCAATGGGCAAGCTTTCAGTTTCTTGCCAGGTAGCAGAGTATATAGTGTTGCACTTAGAGTCAAATCTTGCCTCAGATATTCACGGTTTCTGAGTGTCACTTTCAGATTCAGTTTCCTCATCTATAAAATAGGGATCGAAATAGTACTTACCTTACCAACTTGTAGTAAGAATGAAGTAAAAAAAAAAATTTATGTCAAGTGCCTTATAAACCTTAAAGTGCTACATAAGCATAAACTACCAATATTTTATTACTATAAAAATTGAACTTTATTTTTTAAATTAAAATTTTTTTCCAATGATAAAGGCTTTATTTTTTTCTTTTCTAAACTTTATCCACACAGACTAGAAAAAGCAACCTGGGGACAAAAATGTATAATTAAATAAAACAAATTCCTATATATCAAAAATTTGTGTCTTATTCTGCACACTTAGTTCATCACCTCTCTATCATGGTTGGTCATTTCATTGGTCAGAGTTCTTAAGTCTTTCAAAATTGTTCACTTTTACATTGTTGATGTTATAGTATACATTGTTCTAATTCTACTCACTTCACTGCATCAATCCACCCAGCCTACCTGATGGGGAAACTGTCTCTTTCTTCTTTCTTACAACACAACAGCATTTCATGGCACCCATATGCCATACTTTGTGCAGCCATTCTTCCATTGATGAGCACCCCTTTAGTTTCCATTACAAAAAGAGCTGCTATAAATATTTTTGCATATACAGGACCATTTCCTCCTTAGATCTCTTTAGAGCAGAGATCTAGAAATTGTATTATTGGATCAAAAAATATGCAGAGTTTGGTAACTTTTTGTTTTGCCTTATGTTTTTAATGGTGGTAAATACTGAAACCAGAACTTGTGTTACAAGACAGTTGATTTTGTGTCCATTAATTCGATAAGACATGATGTAGCAAAGAAAAGTTATAGCTTTCTTAAAGTCTGTGCCAGCAGAATACAAACCTTAATAGATGCTACCAAAGTTAGAAGTTGCCTGGGATATACTGTATATCTACTGTCTGAGAATCAGCCTTACTTAACTTTATTGAATTGATTACAATTGTCACAACAATTTTCAAAGAACACCTAAGAGGTCACAGAAGGGTTGTGATGTACACTGATGGATGTGGTATATACACTGAAAAATTCTAGATCTTTAAGGAAATATAGTAATATCCATGACAGCAGCCATTCAAATTTACTGTATACCAGATACAAGGCTCTGGATTCATCAGGTACCCTGAAATAGTATTTCTAATATCTTAATGAGTAAGTCCAAAGGGAGCATGACAAAATGATATAACCTTAGCCTCAGAGCCAAGAAAATTTGGATTCAAATTTTGCCTATGACACATATTAATTTTATAATCCTGGAGAAATCATTTGACCTCTAAATACTCCGGGTAATTCCCTAAAACAGGGATGTTTAATCCAATGGCTTTGGAACTTAAAAAAACATTTTTATAATTATATTCTAACAAAATTAGTCTCTCTAGAATCCTTTGTGCCTTATTTTACACATTAAGACATTCTAAAACATTCTAAGACGCCTATAAGTTTTACCAGATTGTCAGAGGTAAATGACTCTTAGACGAAATAGGTTAAGAACCCCTTCTCTGAGTTCATTAAAATATAGCACAGGTACTTGCTCTGCATTAGTAAAAGTTTCTTTTTTTATCAGGAGTTGCCTATATCTATAAAGTACAGATTCAGTCCCACCCCTCAGATGGGCAAATCAGAACAAGCAAATGTTCCTTATGGGTCCAATTAAATGTAGCATGTTAAGACTTAGCCTTACCTCAGAAAGACAAGCAGCTCTAAGAGAAAGCTCCCATTCCCAGGTTGGCAATAGATGAGTAGGTCACTCAGCATATCAGTTTGCCAGGCCCTACTTTCTTGTTTCAGAGTTCTTTAAAAAATAAATGTAGTGAGCAGGGAGGGAGGTTGGGGAGAAAGGAAGAGGAAAATGGGCCAAGAAGAAAAAGGCTATCTACATCCAGAAAGAGGACTATGGGGACTGAATATGGATCACAACATAGTATTTTCAGCTTTTTTTTGTTGTTTGCTTTTTTTTTTCCTTTTTGATCTGATTTTTCTTGTGTACCATAATAAATGTGGAAATGTTTAGAAGAATTGCATATATTTAACCTATATTGGATTACTTGCTGTCTAGGGAAAGGGGGTGGGGGAAAAAGGAAGGAGAAAAATTTTATAGGGGTGAATGTTAAAAACTATCTTAGCATTCATTTTGAAAATAAAAAAGCTGTTATTAATTTTTTTAAAAATAAAAGAAGCATTTTCCCCCCAAAAAAGTGATAGTGAAAAATTTAATGACAATTGAACTTAAAAAAATAAATGGGCTAAAGAGAATGACAATAATGAGACAATATGCCAAAATTTATGAGATGCAGCCAAAGTAATTCTTACGGGAAATTTTAAATCTCTAGATGTTCACTTGAATAAAATAGTGAAAGAGAAGATCAATGAATTGGGCAAACAACTAAAAAAGCTAAAAAAAAAAAAAAGAACAAATTTTTCAAAAGCCCAATTAAAGAAGAAATGTACTTAACTTCCTGAGTGAGTCCACAGATCCTACAATAGAAATTACAGTGTTACAACATAAACAAATGAGTGTTAAACATCAGCACAAAGATAGAAATAGACACATAAGCAATTAGAATCCAAAGACTTGTCCTGGATCTACCATTTCCTGGCTGTATGACTTTGGACCCTTAATTTCTCTAGGTGTCAGTTTCCTTATCTCTAAGATATCTAGATATCTCTAAGAGATATCTGCCCAGTCTCCCTTCAGACATAAAAATCTATGATTTTCTGAACTCCAAAGACTATTCCCTGCTTTCAAAAAGTCATTTTATGAAAACAAATTTGTGAAGCTCATGAGTTAAGAAGTTACTTATATCTTTTACCACAGGATTTCTTCAAATAATATTACATCTAAATATACTTCAAGTATAGTTCTGTTGACACAATTCCATTTTCATGCAATGTTCAGGAATGCGTCTATAGTGTAGAACAAGGCACAGTACCAGTGCAGACAATACGTGACCTAAATGGGAGCAATGCCTTTATTATGTTCACCTCCCAGTTTATGAATCAGCAGTTTGTTGACACAGGTCAAGCCAGAATCTCTGTAATATGATGTACAATGTCTTCTCGTCAGTCTGGTTTGACAAAGTTCTTAAAGTCTAAAGATCTGGGTTCAGATCCAAGTTCCAACTTAATAATTAGGACCTTTGACAAGTTTTCCTTGAGGAAACCTTGTTTCCTGAGTTATAAACATTGAGAGAGATGGGGTCAGACAAAAGTTAATGTAGAAAGGGGGGAATGGAGGAAGGGTGGAAGTAGTATACATAAAGATAAATGGTTCAATAATGTGAAATGGAAACCAAGGAAGCCTCAATAAGAGCATAGGATTCAGGAAAGAAGAGGTGATATTCCTGGTGTCCTTTGTCCTGGTCACATCTACATCTGGAATAATGTTTTCAGTTCTGAGTATCATATTTTAGGAAAGGAAACAATTGATTATTATACAGTATCCAGAGCAAGACAACAAGAAAGAAGCTTTTGCTGATAACTGAAGGTCAGTTGAAGGAACTAGTAGCCTGGATACATGAAAATAGAGAAGAGGAGGCTAAGTATTTCAAGGGTTATCCTGTGCAAGGGGATGGGACTTGTTCTATTTGGCCTCAGAGGGCAAAACTAGGAGCAATGAGTTGATGTTGTAAAGAAGCAATCTAAGGTTGATGTCAAGAAAATGTCCTAATTTTAAAAAAAAGAATTGTTTCAGAATGTTGTCATTTCCCCCTCACTAGAAATCTTTTAAGGCCTGATGACCATCTATTGGGTCCATTACAGATGGATCAAATGAGATAATATTTGTAAAGTGCTTTGTGAATTTTGAAGTGTTATGATGTGCTAACTATATTATTATTATATTATATGATATATGACATATGTTCATTATAATATTGTTGTATTTATTATATATATAATATATATAATGCTAAATAATATATTATTAGTATTTTAGATGAATTGACCTTTAGGTATGAATTGATTCACAATTGAAGATTTTCCTCTGCAATATACCTAATAAAGAGTCATCCAGCCTTTTCTTGAAGACCTCCAGATAACTATTAATGATCTTTCCAAATCTGAAATTCCAGGATTCTGATCTATGAAACTGATATACTAATACTATCCACTTTGTAGTATTTCTCTGAGAAAAGTGAACTTCATAGAACTACAAAATTATGAATGATTGTTACTTTAGTCCTTATTTTGATCTGTGCTAACCAGCTGATAAACTGACTATATACAGACAATATTGAAATGTCTACTTCATATAATCTTTTGTTTCTATTGAGCCAGTTCCATTTTGATGACATCACCCAGGGTTTGCTATATTTTAAATATTCCAATTCTGTTCTTGGTGGAAACTTAATTGATATATTGATATGAGACTCCTTTGAATGCTGTACCCAATTATATTTGTCCAAAAGTTTTAAGCCATCCATCCTTCCCTGTGTTCTCTTTGCACTGAAGTCATGGAGAGAGCATAGTATTTGTTGATTTCATTTCTTTTTAAGTTCTTTGTGGAAATCCTCTACTTCACTTGTAGCACCTGCTATGTTATACCCAATACAATGACCTCTCTGTTGGTCCTTTATCAATTTGGTTTAAGCGACATGAGGTGAGATGATTCCACATTAAATGAAATTTTGATAAAGCGACAAAGCAAAGAGTAGCTCTAGAATGAGATGTTAGCCTGACTTCAATGGAGCCTAGATGGTCTAATGGAAAGAACAATGCCTTAAAGGGTCTGGAGTCAACCTGACTGCCGCTGACTTAACAGTGTGTTCTTAGGCAAATACTTTCTAGACATCAGTTTCTTCAGCTGTCAAATAACAATGTTGGTTAATAAAATATACACAAGTCTAATAACATACATGAAAAGAACAGGAAAGCAGTAATTATGACAAATCTTGTCCCTGATGAAAATACGGGGTAATGAATCATTCTCTGCTTGTTAGAAAAATGATGGTTATATAATTTATATCAGATTGCTTGCTGTCAGGGAGGAGGAATATAAGGGAAAGGAGGAGAAAAATTTGGAACTCAAAATCTTCAAAAATGAATGTTGAAAAATATCTTTGCATGTAACTGGAAAAATAAAATACTATTGAGAGATAAAAACAATGCACCAATAAAAATATTTTAATATGCATTTCAATTTAAAAAAAATGATGATCTATGGATGTAAAGGACAACTAGGTGGTGCCATAGTGCATAAAGTGCTGGGCCTGGAGTCTGGAAAATTTCTCTTCCTCAGTTAAAATTCAGCCTTTTATACGTCTTAGCTGTATGACCCTGGCCAAGTCACTTATCCCTGTTGGCCTCAGTTACCTCATTTGTAAAATGAACTGGAAAAGGAAATGGCAAATCAGTCCAATATCTTTGCCAAGAAAACCATCAAGATGGAGTCATGAAGAGTCAAACACAACTGAAAAATAATTGAAATACAGAATATATGATTAGGCTGTGATCATTGTGTTGATTATTTTGATCAACTGATTTTTTTGTACAAGATTAAGTTTATTGAAGGAAACTAGGCACAGTACATTTCTAGAAATGGTTATGATTTTAAAATAAAAAACATCAACAAAACTTTTAAAAAATGTTACCATACAATAAAAATAAGTGAGTAAAACCATATAATTCCTAAAAACTGTTCTGGATATATTATTCCAAAAGCAGAAATCTTTGTTAAGGCCAAAAGAGAAATACATTTTTGCCATTTCATAGGAATTGAAAGGAACAACAACTGTATTTATCAATTAATTTAATTTGATCCTCACAACAACCCTGTAAAGTAAATGAAAGTTTTTTTGTTTTTTCAACAAATGAAGAAACTGGGGTTGAAAGTGGTTAAGTGACTTGCCCAGGATAATTCAACTTGTGGCTGAGGTAGGATTCAACCCTGGGTTTTCCTGATTTGAAGTCTAGCATTTTATTCTTTGTGCCACCTCGCCACCAAGTCATTTCCTCCTTTCTTGCTATCCCTGCTCCTCACCTTTTCCTTCAAGAAGAAATGCAGGATTCTTCCAGGGTATAGTCAGAGCTCTTGAAAGATGAATCCTTGCCAGGATCAGAATTTATACAGTGACATGCATGCAAGAACCAGTATAGCCAAGTTCATTTTATTATAATATAGTTGTGAAGATGTGGGTATACTTTAAAAAAATATTCAGCTCCTTGTATTGCTTTGCTCAGTAAACTGGTACATAAAAGTAAAGGAATATTATTTTTTTAAAAAAAAATATGAAGAAATGTCTTCCATTTCTGTACAGAAAAGAAAATAGAATGACTGATTATCATAGGATGTTATCAATATTTTGATAACTGGAACATGAGTGGTGAGTTCAGAAAGGAATTCACACATAAGTGGTCCCAGGCTCCATACAACATGCTGGTGATATATTCATATCTATGATGTTTCTCCCAGTCCAACTAAAATAGTGTCAAGGAAGATATGATGAGTAAAAAGAACTTCCTCTAGAAATTTAGAATTCTGGAAAGTCAGAATCAGTCTTATATCAGTCTAGGACCCAGCTTCTTAAGCTGAGTTGTTTCCCTATATAAGGTCTTGTAATTGCAAAATTATGATTTATTATCAGTAAATTTTTGTATACCTATTTTATATACCTACTTAACCAGAGTCACATAAAAATTTCTCTAGCCAAAAGGGATCTTGAGTGGAAAAAGTTTAAGAAACCCTAGTCTAGAACAGATGTGTCAAACAATCAAAACTAGATTGAAATTTAATTGGCAAATGTTGAAGGAAATAAATGGAAAAATACAAAACAACATAGATAATGTTAATTTGTGGTTTTCTAAATGACTTTGCAACTCTCGGGGATTCCTTTTTAGTTCAATTGACAATAAATCTAAAATCTAAAAAAAAATACATAAAATAACACAATTTCACCAGGAGGTTCTGAAATTTTATTTCTGGCCAAAGATATCCATATCGATTGTCTACATTATCCAAATTACCTGAATAATTACCAAGTATTTGTTTGTGTTGTATATGTAGTATAAAGAAAAGTCAAAACCAAAGAGAGAGAGAGTGAGGGAGAGAGACAGAGGCATAGAGAGAAAAAGAACCATGTATTCCTAAGCACCTGACCTTACTAGTAAGGCAAAAGTCCTGAATTATCTATGCAATCTTAATGCTTATCAAATTCATCAAAGAGATGCTCAGCTCTATATTTCATTTTGTTCCATGTAGACTGTATGAGTAGATTAATGCTGGTCCTGAAGCATCAAAGAACAATGGTAGAGCTGCTAAAAATGGTTATTTTTTGTTGGTATCTGTCTACAAACCTGATTGAGAATTTGAGGGCTGAGTCAATGGATTGTAAATATCCTTCCCTGCTTCTCTATGTGCCTCATTCCCCTATCCAGCTATTTTCAAGACATTTGAATTTTAATTCTGACTTTCTGTGTTAGTCTAGTTTGGCTCAGTTCCTCTTCCTACATAAAGAAAAAGCATGTTGCTCTTAGAAAACAACAAAAGCAGCACCTTTACAATTCAATATAAGGAAGATTGCCTAGGACTTGGTATACCATTATGCCAGCATTCTTGATTTTCTTAATGCCATTTCTAGTTAAAAGCAATAAAACACATTCTCTAGAAATTCAATTTAACTTAGCAAATATTTATTGTGACCATGTCCCATACTGTGCTAGGTGCAAGGAATACAAAGACAAAGGAAATAACATCTATCCGCCAAAGAACTTACATTTTATGGGGATGGAACAAGTTCACAAATAAGTAAATACATAATATATGCAAAGCAAAGCAAAATTTTTTTTTGAACAAGAAGTGAGAGTACTAAGATAGGGAGGATCAGAAAATGCCTCATGTGGGAAGTTGGACTGATACTGAACTTTGGCAGGAGCTAAGAGTTCTGAGAAGCAAAGATAATAAAGGTGGGTATTATACTTATAAGGAACAATCTGTACAAAAGGTTGGGAATAGAATGTTGTGCACCAGAAGGGCAAATAAAGCAATTAGCCCAGAACACAGTGTATAGAGTAGAAGTGGGGAGGAATAATACGAAATCAGTTAACAAAGTTAGATTGAAGTCAAATTATATGGACTTTAGATATCAAATGGAAGCTAATTTTTTTTTAATCTTAGAGGCAATAGGGAATCATGGAAACTTCATGATGATGGGTATGACATGATCAAACTTGTATACTGAAGAGTTAAACTGGCATCTGCTTAATTATTAAAATATAAGTTCCTTGAGGAATTATTTCATTTTGTTAGTACTTAGTTCCTGGCACATAACAGGAACTTAATAAATATGTATTTATATCTACCTATATATGTTGCAAATGACATGTTTGACTCATGTTATATGATATATGAACTAAATGAACTAATGAACTAAATGAAATATGAATTTCTTCACCAGTCAGTTGAATGCCAGATTTCTTGTTATTCACAAGTGTTTCATTCCTTTCTTTTGTTGTGTTTTATTTAAGAATAGATATTTACTTTAAGGAAATCTGCAAAAATCATAGTTCTTAAAAAAAAACAAGTCAGTATATGTTAGAGATATGGTAGAAGTGGTTGGTACAGAGAAGTCAAGCAAATTAAAGATCACTTAAGCCTTCAGTGAAATAGTATCCGTGGCACAGAAATTTCTCCACAGAAAATGAAAAAAAAACAGCAAGAACGACATCTCAAGAATTGACAACCCATCATCACAGAATAACCTCATTAATCCTTAGAATGGAAGCAAAGCCTTCAGTAAGATCTGAAAGCTGAAGGAGTTAAGACCAATGCCTCTACTGAGTGCTATAAGCATCTTGATGTTGGGAAAACATCAAAAGGGAAAAAAATAGTTGGTCACCATTACATTAAAGAAAATAATTGCTTATCATGGTTAAGACTATACAAAGATTAGAGTGCTAAGGAAAAGTAATTTTTACTGATAAGACTCCCACATTTTTTTACTCAAAACCATACCAAAACTATTAACAGAAGTCAGGTAAGACAGAGTTGGTATCTTCATCACACAGAACAATGATCACATAAATAAATGTTTTAGGCTTTTCTTTTCTTTAACATTCAATGGATCTGAAAGTTTTGTCTACAGTGTAGGAATAATGGACTCTGATAAATATATTGATATAATGAGAAGCCGAATTGTTTAAGAATTATGTTTAAGAAATGGGATACTATAGCATGTATCACATCACAAAAGGTTAAGAAATTTATCTAAGAGATGGAGAAATTATTTGATTTAAATTCTATTGAAAATTTATAGACTAAAATCAAGGCTAGAGCTTGGGAAAATTCCTGTATCTTAATATCCAATCTGATAAATGTGGTTTAATGATGGAAAATGAAAAGTATGTACCAAGAATTTTATGAATTCTCTAGCAATTCATAATAAATAAATGATTGCTGCAAAAGGAATACATATTACATTGTTGTGACTTATCCTTCATTCTTGAAGAGGACCAATGACATCAGGAGCGAGATGTCTTGACTTGCAAGTAAATTGAATTTAAGTGAGGCAGGGCTGTGCAAGGTCAGCAAAGTCTCAGTCTCTTTTGACATAGGTCAGGATGACTGGTGATGGCCCCAGATACAGTGGGAGAGTTTTGCTTTTCACAGGATAAATAGGAAATAATTAACAGAAGGAAAGCATGAGAATTAAAAGGGATTAGGAGAGCCTTCCTCTAGAAAATGGGATTTTAGTCAAGATTTAGGCCCAGAGAAACCTCAAGAAAGAGATGAGGAAGGAAGAGTTAGTCTACAATACACTCTCCTTACCTCTTCAACAATCTAGTTAAACTGGTCTTTTTTTGTTGTTGTTCTCTTTCTATCTCTGTCTTTGTCTCTTTCTCTCTATGTCTGTCTCTCTGTCTCTGTTTTTCTGTCTCTATTTGTATCTCTTTCTGTCTCTGTTTCTCTGTGTGTCTCTCTCTCTGATTATGCCTTTCTATGTCTTTGGCTCTCTGTGTCTATCTCTCTATCTAGATGTCTTTCTGTTTCTCTTTATCTCTCTGTTTCTCTCTGTCTCTGTCTCTCTCATTTTATTCTAAACTTAAATAAAACAAACATTTCTATAACATTTAGTAGAATAGAAAAAAATGATTGCACATAAAATTGCAAATCTATTATGTACAACTCACTATTCCTTTAAGATATGTTAAAATTATCATCTAACTTTTTCCCCTCTCCTACCCACCTTCCCATCTCCCCATTATAGCTGCCATTAGATACAAGCATATTCTTCTCCAAATGGCATTTTTCCCCTGTCTTTCCAAAGACTGCTTCCTCTGCTTGAAATATAATATTCCCCCTCATCTTTGCCTTTTAGAACCCCTGACTCTCTTTTAAACTCAGCTTCAGTACCACATAAAAATTAGTACCATTTTCTTCAGCGATCTTCCCCAATTCCCCGCTTTGTTAGTGTTCTCCCTTCCTAAGAGCCAGTCCTATAGATTGTTAGGACAAATCAGATTCCTATCTACAAAATGAAGGGGTTGGACTCAGAAGGCTTCCATCTAAATCTATGATGCTATGGTCACTGTCACCATCAACAATTAAATATTTATTGCAAACTTACATGATGGGATCTAAATCTTGTGCTAGAGAATACAAAGAGTAAGCTATAGTCCTGCCATCAAGATTCTGTCTAGTTGGGAAGATAAAACACATACATAGAAAATTATCAATCCAGCGTCATGTCAGGTAAGTGTTAAGTAAAAGCGAATTCTGTAAGAATTCTGTGGAGGATGTGGTCACAAATTGAAATCAATTGATCAACAACCATTTTCAAGCACCTGTTACGTGTGGAGCACTTTGATAGGTGATGCTGCAGCAGATCTTAGAAGCAAACTAAGGATTTTTAAGAAGAAAAGGTAATAAGGTACTGTATTCCAAGCAAAGGAGACAGACTTAGGTGAAAAAGAGGGGACAGGAGATGGAGCAAAACAACAAAAAAGACAATTTGTCTGGGTGGTAGAATTGGATTCTGCCAAATGTGTTTCCATTTCTAATCTTTTGTTCATACATTTTGTTATTATTCAGTTGTTTTCAATTGTTTCTGGCTTTTTGTGATCCCATTTGGAGTTTTCTTGGCAGAGATTTTGGTGTGGTTTGCCATTTCCTTCTCCACTCATTTTACAGATGAGGAAACTGAGGCAAACAGGATTAAATAACTTGCCTAAGATCCCTCGCCTAGCATGTGTCTGGGGACAGATTTGGACTCAAGAAGATGAATCTTCCTGACTCCAAAGACCAGCACTCTATCCACTACCTCATGCAGTTGCTCTTCATTCATAAATACATTCATACACATAAACATACAGACATATACATTTAACTAGTAAGTATTTATGAGTGACTAGTAGAAGGCTCCTGTGCATGCTAATTTAAATGGTTAAGAAAATACTGAAGGTAGAGACTGAAAGGCTAGGAATCTTCATCCAGCGTTTGCCCCCCAACCTCCTAAAGAGATATTGCTACTAGAGTCCTATTGCCAGAAACAACCAAGTCCCATAACATGAAAGGCAATGCAATTTTCATTAGGAAAAGGAAACACAACATGCGTTATTCTACAGTCTTGCTTACTGTACTGTCTGCCCAAATATATTTTCATCTCATGTGGCTACAGAGCATTTAAGGGATGAAAGTATAATTTAAGTAAATAGCAGCATTCATTGTGGGTTTTTTTTATTATTAAAGAGCAACTAGTCATTCAAGCCCACTCTTTCCAGAAAGACTGGGAAAAAATGGAACATTCAGAAGAGAACACTTGACAGAAACCATGGACATTGTGTCCTAAGGTCACTTCATGTTTTGGAAAAGAACATTTGAGTTCTGAAGTACTTCATCCAACTGGCTGTCAACATCATAACTGGGTAGACCTTTGTCCTCCAACCTCCATGCCAATATCTGGGAGTAATGTTCTTCTTTTTTCTCTCATTGCCTGCTTCGTGTATGTTTGAGTTCTGACATCTCAAGATGGGCTCTCTATAGACAGATCTGTTTCAAGTAAAAATTCAGATGAGCAATGTCAGTGGCCCTCAGCTTACCAAGAAAGGTTTTTCTTAAAGTGAATTCAAACTTCATAGGATGGTTCAGAGCCAGCCAGATTATCTTCTTCTTCCCTTCCTTCCAACCTTCCTGCCACCCTTGGATGGATTATTATTGATAAGCTATTATTATTCTAAGCTATTATTGATACATTAATAGATTGGAGGTGAATTCTGAGTATGTGCTAATTCATTCTTCATCAGTTATTTCATTTGCATGCTTTAGGGGGGACAGTAGGATCTAGTTGAAAGATCCTACTACATAGGTCAGTGAGAGGACCATTTCTGAGGCTAGATGGCTCCCCTTCTCTTCTATGAGGCTGGTTGATGGAACTTAGGATGAAATATAGAAGAATAACTTCTTCCCTCTACAGTGACAGAATGTATATTTCCTGGAAAAAGAGGAAGAATCCTATTGAATGCATGCATACATATGTTGAACATCTGGGAACACATATGGATAAACATGATTTTCTAAAAAAAATCTGACAGTAGCATGTGAAGTAGAAAGAAAATGGATATAGTGTTGAATACATTGCTACACAAGAGTACTACAGCTATGTCAACTGATTCTGCTTAACTATTTATTGTGTCTGTCATAAAGTTATATGATGCAAACTGCTTTCTGGAAATATCTGAGGTACTAAAAAGAACAGAGGATAATGAGATAAAGGATAGGGGACCTGTTTTAGAACTGAGAATACCTGGACTCAGGTGTTCCTCCAAATGATACAATCAGGTCCAGATACTGTCTTCTCCACCACTACCAACCAACAAAGTGCCAATAAAATTTTGTTCTTTTTTAAAAGCACGGGAGTCAGAAATCTTGAGTTCTATAATGGTGTTAACTCTTACATATGTATGACCTGAGGAAATTACTTTTATGCCTCATTTTTCTCACCTATAAAGTGACTGGGTCACCAATTTGGTGATCCTTTCCTGCTTTAATATTCTTTCTTAGGATAGATGAACATATACAAATGCATAAAACATGTGCTTTATAAATGCATATTGATTAATTAGTCCCATATATGTAAATGTGTGTATAGATATATAGATATATGTGTTTGTGAACATATAGAAGCAAGCTTTAGCCATTCACAAATAGATAGGTAGACAGACAGATGATAGATGAATAGATAGAGGACAGATAGATAGATGATAGTCAAGTAGATAGATGATAGATGAAAGGTAAATAGAGAGATGATAGTCAAGTAGATAGATTAGAGATGAAAAGTAGATAGATAATAGATAGAGAGATAGGTGATAGATGAAAGACAGATAGTAGATAGATAAGTGGTAGGCAAGTAGATAATACATGAAAGGAAAATATATAATAGATATATGATAGAGAGATAGATGATAAAGGTCTATTTAAAGATCTAACGAATGTGCTCTGATAGAGAATCATACAGCCTATCTTGTTGTGTATGTTGGTAGTACCTGTTCAAGATATATACATACAATCATATATACTTATATAATATTTGGGGGGGTGTACACATATACATACAGAGATAGGTGATCTTAATTGGTTATCCTCCCAAAGCATGTCATATACATCTCTATATGTAATGTATAACTTACATGTGTAACATGCATCTGATCATATCATGCATATAATTTAGTCTGTATCCTATGTAGATGTTTATGTTAGTTTCTTTGAGTGAAGAAGGAAGAAAATAATATATTTTTATTATTAATTTAGTAACCATCAAATAAACATTCAAAATCTTATCCCACATTCTTAGCTTTTGGTGATTGATAGTACTTAAAGAATGAATAAGCAAAGAAAATGCTTTTTATTCTGTGTCCTCTGGTAGGCCTGCCTAAAGTCCTACTCCTTTTGGCCCTATCTTTCTTGATGTCTTTAAGAAGAGATTAAGAATGACAAAAAAGTGGAACTGAATCTATTTTAACAGATAGGAAACAATTGTTACTGATGTGACCAACAGTTCTGAATGACTAATTGTATATAGCCAGCTCATCAATCTAATAGATAAAAAAGATTAAAATCTGTACCAAATGTGAAGAAAGGTTTTAGATGAGAAACAATTTTATCCTGACCTATTTTGACTAGTTATTATGCTTTTAATGGAAAATAGATAAAGAATCCCATGTAACACAGATTATCACTATTTCCTACCGAAATTCAACTGGGTTAATCCCTTTTGAGTGACTCTCATTAAAATTCCATATTTCAGGCTTTGACTCAGTTAGTTTACTGTCATCCACAAACAATGATGTAATTTAAGCCCTTCCCTTAATAGGGAATCCTTTTACATTTGAATTTTGTCCAGGAAATTCTCCATGATGCTGACAAGTATCTTTGGTAAAATTATGTCTTTGTATTATATGCCTTGTTTAATGTTGATGCTGAGTTCTTTGAATAGTTATGTTTGTGGTTACATCTGTTCAGAGAAACTTATTTGGCCTTAACCTATAGTTGTGGAGAATTTTTATGGTTATTGTTTGTTCTACTGAGTCATACGCTTAGAAATATTCAACCAGTGCAAAATAGTCACCACAACAAGAAGAAAAAGAGCTCATAGACCAAATAAGACAATAAACACTTGGTCCTTTTAACCAAGAAAAGAAATGACATTCGTGGGTAACACTGATTAAGGGTATAAGATCATCTGTAAAATATCAAGGAGGGTGATAATAGAAGACTATGAGTAATATGATCTCAAAAACCTTGCAAAACATTGGAAAATTCACATGGACAAAAATATTTATAGTTGCTCTTTCTGTAGTGACAAAGAACCAGAAACTAATTGTGCCTAGCAATTGGGGAATTATTGAACAAATTGTGGTATATGAATATAATGAAATACTATTGTGCAGTAAGAAATAACTGTTTCAGAGGTCAAGAAGGATGAGGGTGGAGAACAAACTGTTAGATTTGGCAATTGAGGGACTACTAGTACCTTTGGAGAGAGCAGTTTCAAAATTGGAGAGTTGGATAGGTAGGTAGTAAATAGATGAATAGAAAAGTAAATGATAGAAATATGGATAGATAGATAGATAGATAGATAGATGTCTGACAGCTCATTGAATAGATCAAGCTTTCATTAGTAGCCCTCAAGACTTGTCTTCCCAGTGAAATAAAAATGAGCCTATTTATTTGACACTAAGAAGTAAGTGAAAAACTTCAAGCTACCCAAGAAGACCTTGGCAGACCTAATAATAGACCCCAGGAGTTCCTGAATTCTTCCCTGCTTAAAGTTCTTGCCTCAATGCCCACTGCTTATCTTTCATACAAGCAGCAAACATTTTGTTTCAAAGCTTGACTGGGTTTAAGCAAACAAGGAGTGTCAGAGGAATGAAGAGAATCCACAAATTCCCCAAATTTCCCTTTGCCTAGAGTCACTAGTTCCTCATAAAGGAAGCACTTCACAAATTGTCTCATTGAATAGAAACGTAATTCTACATTATACACAGGTAAAAAGTCAGAGTCAAACCCAGACCACAAAGTCAAATGCCAATGAGGATTTCTTAATGACCAACCTTTATAAAGTAGATGATGATTATCTTGAATAGAAGGTCATTCTTAGGATGCCAGTCAGTACCTTGTTTCATGAGTTTGATTGTCATAAAGATAGAAGCAAGTTTAATGTTTAATCTCCAACAGAGGAACAATGGGAAATTATACTATCTAAGGAAATACCACTGACCACAAAATAGTAAGGGGGAAAGGATATACTTAAGTTAAGAGCTTTAGAAATAAAAGGGGCTTTAGAGAAAGCTATAGTCCAACTCCCTCGTTTTATAAATGAGGGAAATGAGGCCTAAAGAGATAAAATGATTTGCCCAAAGTCAGAAAGTCAAAGCCAGTATTCAAACCCCAATCCCCTGACTCCAAATTCCCTACACCAAGCTGGTACCCTTATGATTTTTTTTCAAAATAGTAAATAGTACTTATTTTAATGGCAATTCCCCTTGACTACAGTCTTCCTTAGATCTGGAAAAAGAAAACAGGGGATGGGGCCAAACATTGTCATGGTAACAGAAACAAAAAGAAATGATTCTAAAAGCATTTCCAATAAGCAAGAACAGCCAGTCTTCAGTAAGTAGCCTTCAATTGGGGTTGACATCTGTTATTCATTTGTTGTTTCTAGGTTTGAAGAAAAGCAGGGTAATTAGAAATAAGGCTATGTTCTGGGAATATATTGAGTGAAAGGGCTTTTAGTGCTTTTAAAATATTGGTCTATTCACCCTTAACATTCAGTATGTACCTGCTTTGTCCATTTAGGAACTGGACAAGTGAGTTAGAATGTTGTTTAGACTCAATGATTTCAAAGCCATGGAAGATCAAAGTGAGTGCCATGTCTCTGCCAGGGAAAGGAGCTCTCAAGCTGAGGAAGGGACAGTTCTTCAAACCACAATAGGAAAAAAGAAGAAAGAAGTCTAATGCTAAAAGGACTGAAAACCTTGAGGATTATGAGGTTTTGGTGCCATAATGACTATCTTAGAACAAGAGTTGGAAGCATCTAACAATAAAGAAGAAAAAAATGAAGCTATCCAATCAAATAAATATACCTTATAATTAGGATGAATTTAATGGTTTTACCACTTATTAAATTCAGTATTTCCATAGCACATTATATTTATAAAGAATTTTTAAATTATTCCTTAGTTACTTTTAAACTTTCCTCATCAGTAAAATAAAAAGTATTAGACTAGATGAATTCTAAAGGTCTCTTGCAGTTCTACAATCCATAATGATGACATGGAAGATTGATGGTAGACGTGGAGTCACAAAGATGTGAGTTCAAATCTTGCTTCTGATTACTTGGAAGCCATGTGAACATGGGTAAGTCTCTGAGACTCAGTTCTCTTATCAAAGGAATATAGATAGAAATATTAGAAATATACTATTAAAAAAAGAAAAATCCAGGAAAGTAGTTAGACCTGTATAAGAGCCTATGACTAAGAAAAATATGTATATATTCAAATACTTTGCTGCTGTGATTTCATTGTTATGATTTTTTCACTTAATTGTTCAATATTTCTATGATAAACTGACTCATTCATTGTTCACATCATTAGTAATCTTTATTTAGGTATAAAACATTTTCTCTTTTCAGCATCATACTGACATCATTTATTGACATCATTGATATACTTTTTCATAATAATTAATAAACAACATTGATGTAATTAATATGTTAATAATATACTCAATATTTCTTTCATTAAAAAAAAGAAATACCAACCTCACAGAGTTGACTTGAGATAGTGTATGGAAAGTACTTTGCAAACATTAAATACATATGTTAAAGAAAGGGCCTCACTAACATGAAATGTTAGAAATGTCACCTTAAATTTATAAGCTCCTTGGGGGCCACTGTGGGGTTAAGTGATGTACTCAGCATCATAGTATGTGTTGGGGTAGCACTTATACCCAGGACTTCTTGACCACAAGGCCAGCTCTTCATCCACTATGCCCCAATCCTACTCATGCAGATATTAGTTACTTTAGTATTAATATTATTTTCCTATGCTTCAAATAAGTTTCATTTAAAGAAAATGCCAGAAGAGAACTTAAAATCTGGAAAGCTGGTTATTAACCAACTGGAAAGGTTGAAATGTAAAAGAGTAGAAAAACCTAGAGCTTGGCCCAAATCAGCAAGATGATCCACACTGGGAATCCTGACCTTTTGTGGGTCAGGGGCCCCTTGGGTGGTCTGGTGAAATATATAGACCCTTCCCTAAAGCCATGTTTTTTAAACATAAAATAAAATATGTAGAGTTACCAAGGAAGCTAATTGTGCTGAAATAGTTATCTATCTATCTATCTATCTATCTATCTATCTATCTATCTATCTATCTATCTAT
>JAJPUD010022429.1:0-21423 GCA_023553655.1 Myrmecobius fasciatus | reverse complement strand
TAGCATGATGATAGTTTCAGAGGAGAGAAAGGAATTTCTGCAAGAGTAATTTCATTTTTGTTTGACTGATTCTTGAAGTCTTATTGAGTCATTTACTTGCATTTGTTCAATTCTTATTTTTAAAGTGTTATTTTCTTCAGTTACCTTTTTAAGCTCCTTTTGTAACTGGCCAATTTGTTCATTGCATACTTTTTCCACTTCACGAATTTTATTTTTCAGTATATTATTGTCTATTTCCAATTCACCAATTTTGTTTTTCAATAAATTGGTGTCTTTATCATATCTCTTTTGGAGGGCTTCTTGCACTCATCTCAATTCATTACCCCATTTATCATCCAGCTCTCTTTTGAGATTCTTTATACAATCTTCCAGAAAGGCCTTTTGAAAAGGGGACCAGTGATGGTCCTTGATAACTTCCTCTGGAGTTTTGTCTAAAGGAACCTCAGGATATGAGGTCTGCCTTTCTTTCTCTTGATAGAAGCTGTCTATGGTGAGACCTCTCTTTTGCTTCTTCATTTTTTTAGACAGCGTGGAGGTCTGTTTAAGGCTAGAAAAGCGGTGGCTGTGGCAGTTTGCCCTGGGGCAATTCTGCTAATTAACTTAAGGTGCTGGGTCGGTGGGGGCTAGGACTAAGTCCAAATTACTCCTTAAACAAGGCAAATCTGCCAGAACACCTGCCCCCAATCAGGGCAGAGTGTCCCGAGTGCCTCAGATATACTCCAGGTGTTGGAAGTTTGGAGTTTGGAGTTTCTGCCACACTGAGCTGAGTCCCACCCTCACTTCCGGGGTTGCACTGAGTAAATAAACTCTTTACCCCTCTGCCTGAATTAAACAGACCTGATATGAAGTTCTTCAGAGATACCTGCAAGCAGTGTCCAAATATTTCTGGAGTCGTTGACTTGAAGATCAATTCAGAGGCTTATTTTATTGTTGATTTGAGAGAAGATCAGAGGAGGACTCAGAGAGTCCCATTTTCACTCCGCCATCTTGGCTCCGCCCCCCTGTAGGAGTAATTTCAAAAATAGAAGCAACAGGTCTGAACAACAAATTAGATTTAAGGGGATGAAAGACAATGAAGACTTAAGGATGACAGCTTAAGACAATACATAAGTATAAAGAAATACCTTCTGTGATGAGATTAAGATCTATCCAAATATTTAATTTTATTTAAGTTAATCCTTTTGTTTATTGCCCATTCCCTGCTCTGTACTCTCTCACTAATACCACTCCAGTTATGAACAAATTGTTACACGTTTGCGTCTTCTTCCCTATAGCCCTTTCTTTTAATTCCATGACCTTCCAAGAGTATGTATGACCATTTCACCCTAAATCCATTCTTCCTTCTCCATATTTTTCCACAGCCTTCTGTAGCCTGCTCTGTTTTTCCCCCTCTTTAGAGCTTCTGTTAATTGTCTTCCTCCAATAGAATATAAGATCTTTAAAGAATTTATTAGCTCAGTATCTCCACAAAGTAAGCACTTAATAAATGTATCTTTCTCTCTTTCTGTGGGGCCTTGCTAGTATAATAATGTATTTTTGTTTCTCTGAATTACGATATTTTTATCACAATATTGAACTATTGGGATTGAGAATGAATAGTGGGAGTTCTTGGAGAGGAATTATCTCTGTCATTGAAGTTGAGAATTTTCTCCCTAAACTTAGAATTTCAGAGTTTAGGTTAGAAGAGAGGCTGGAACCCATATATTTCTGATTCTGACAGTGGATTTCTCTTTACTACCAATTAAAAATATACTACTGTGGTCCTTAAATGATCTCGGGATCCTTATCTCAACTACCATTCCTAGTGAGTTGTGTTCTCAGATTTAGGCTGCTCCCTTTCCCTCTCTGGGTTTTGGGGCTATTCCTGATCAGTCAGAGGTAGTTTTCCAATGACATTAGTTTGACCCTTGATTATTGTACTCACCTTCCCCTAATGTCATTTAGCCAACTTGTAGATTTTGGAGAAAAGGAAGTTAATCGTGTAGTACAATAAGAAAAAATAATACAAACAACTTTTTCTTGAAGTTAAAGATCTGCTTCTCTCACAACAACATAAACGTTGAAGGAAAACTACCCAAACTTAGAGAACATATGTGACAAAGCAGCAGTGCATAGCTGCTGAGTTTTGGAAATAATTTTCTCCTATTTGCAGGGTGCTTGAGAAGCTCCTCTTAGGTATGATGTAATTAATGTCTTTGCTGAGCTCCTTGTATGATTATGAGTAAAATCTGTTATTGGATCCTCATGATACAAACACCACCACTAGCTGGTCCTCCCAGACCAGCCTTTAGAACTCCAGTAGGTAAAATGGGAATTTCCACATCCTTCAGACGCTTTGAAGGTCAGAGGTTCTCTTTTGATTTCCTTAGGGATGAGGAGGAAACCTAGCTGTTCTACCTTCCTCAGTTCTGTGCTGGAAAGTAACATGCTCTAATTTCTTGGGGGAAAACAAAATAAAATAAAACCCATTCTTCTCAATGCTCTTAATAACTTATAGATGATTCAGAGCGATGTGATCAACTTTCCCAACTTGTTAGATCAAACTTCTTGTCTACAATTATTTATTTCACTTCATCATATGGCTTTCAAAAGTTTTCCACATCATTTCTAAGAACTTTAAAAGATTTTTTTCTTGATGCATGCTGACAGTCCAATCCACCTTCCTTGAAATACATTGGTATTGACTTTCATATTTATATCTTTCACTAATTAACTAATTCACTAATTAGCTCCTTGGCCATGATTTCCTGCATGGTTGCTCTTAACTACTTCTTTCGTCTAATAAAATTTTTCATTTGCCAATGACCAAAAGACACAGTTGGGTCATAAGATGCCAGAGAAGATAGAAGGCAAACTGTTTGAATGCCATAATATAATAACATTAAGAGATAATCTGATACCTTATTGATGTGTTGTTATGGTCATAAGTCATGGAACACGTCTCCAAAGAATTAAAATTTAAAAAATTAAAAAAATTAAAAAATTTCATTCAAAAGTCAGTGGAAAAGCAAATGGTGGGTGTGAAAAGGTAACATGTAACAAAGAAATATGATAAAAGAAAATTACAAGATTGCACTCAAAGGCATGAGATTTAGAAAGAAGGTGGGTTAGTCATAGTAAATGATAACTAATCTGGTTAGTTAACCACTAAATTGGTAATCTCTACTGATAACTAATAAACTAATAATAGTAATATGCCTATATCTATATCTACATCTATATCTATTTGTGTATATGTATGTGTGTAGATGTAGATATAGATATAGATATAGGTATATAGATGGATAGATGTATGTGTAAATGTATATATGCATATATATACATGTATATGTATGTATATAGCTATTTGTGTATTACGTATTTGCCCATTATTCTCTTCATAAGAGTACTACTCTGCTCAGAGTTAAGGTTATATCAGTGAAATAGAAATGTAAACAGTGTGTTTTATTTGTTCATTTGTTTGTTTTCACCTAAGTAAATACAGACCTGGTAATGGATTTTATGTTCATCACTTGAGAACCAATCTATCCTGGATACAAAAAAAGCTTATCTCCATATTGCCAGTGGAATGATATTTTTACCCTCAGTATCGTTGTAAGGTTGTGATCTCATCTGTGGAAGAAGAATCCACAACTTCCTAGAACAATCACATATCCTTGAAGAATTGATTTCTTAAGAAAGCAAAATTGTATTTCCACATTAACAGAAAATTGACAAATAGAGCATTTTGTAAGTCTGATAATAAATATTGTCATTTTTCATTTACAAAAACCAAAACTACATACTAATATGTTATTTAATTTTTATCTGCAAACACAAAGCATCTGGACTATTTTGACAAGATTTATTAGTCAATTCACAAATAATAACAATAATAATATTAACAAATAATAACAAAAATAATAACAAATTTATAAGAACAGTGAATCTAGTTTAAGAAATATTTTAGTTTAGTTAGTTTGCATATTAGTTGGTTAACAAGCATTTATTAAGCACATATTATGTCCCAAGTACTATGATAAGTAAGCACCAAGAATACAAAAAAAGGAAAAAAAAAAAAGGCAACACAAAATAATCCCTGCTCTCAAGAAGCTCACATAGTCTAATGGGGTCACAATATGCAAAATATGTACAAATAATATATGAATATAAATATTTAAGAGTTCTTTTAAATTATATTGATGGTCAAGCAAAAAAATAAAGTAGCTTTCTATTAATTAAAAAATAAAAACATTGGGGCAGCTAGGTGGCGCAGTGGATAGCGCACCAGCCCTGAAGTCAGAAAGACTTGAGTTCAAATTTGGCCTCAGACACTTAACATTCCCTAGCTGTGTGATTCTGGGCAAGTCACTTAACCTCAATTGCCTCAGCAAAAAGCTAAATAAATAAATAAATAAATACATTGTGAGACATAGTTGATGTAAAATCATGTTTGTACTGCAGATGAGGTCACTGTTATTAGTTTTACTTAACTATTTTATTTTATTACAAAATACCTCTCATGAAATGGGAGTAATCTATAACATTGTTTAATATAAAAACAAAGCATATTAGTTATATTTTAAAAGATACATATGCATATATGAGTACATACTTATGTATGTCCATTTCTATGCATGTGTGTGGGCAATTTTCAAACTTTTGGTGTTGAAACTTTTATGCTCTTAAAAATTACTGAGGACTCCCAAAAGCTCTGGTTATTATGTATTATATCTAGCAATACTTATATTAAGAATTTAAAATGACAAAATCCTAAAATATTTATTTTGTTTAATAACAGATTAATTTATACCTACATCTATTTTATATTTATAAATTTGTCTAAATAACACTTTATATAAAATAACTATATTTTTCTCCAACTCCCCCCATTCTTTAGAAAAAAAGGGTACTATTTACTTGCAAATCCCTAAAAGATGGCTTAATAGAATGCATCTAAATTCTATATCTGCTTTTGTATTCAATCTTTTGTGATACAATATTTTTATTGTAGTATGTATAAAATATCTGGCCTCACAGAAATGTAGTTGAAAATGTGAAGAATATTGTGTTTCATTTTTTATTTTAAAATTACTTATTTGATATTTTCCCCAGTTGCATTCAAAATAATTTTTACATTTGTTTTTAAGATTTTTGAGTTCGAGTTTTTCTCCTTTATCCCCACCACACTTAAGAACTACTTATGATGTTATGCAAAGTATTGGAAGAGTATTTTAAAGGCAAATAATGCCTCATTATAAAAATATATTTTTATACATATATGTATGTATGTATTTACTTCTCAGACCTTCTGAAAGAGGTCTCAGCAATCTCCATGGGGTTTCTCTCACACACTTTTTTTTTAAACTAGCTTTTCATTTTCAAAATACATTCAAAGATAGTTTTCAACATTCACCACTGTAAAATCTTGTGTTCCAAAATTTTCTCCCACCATTCCCCCTATCATCTCCCCTAGGCAGCCAGTAATCCAATATATGTTAAACGTGTATAATTCTTCTAAACATTTCCACATTTATCATGATGAACAAGAAAAATCAGATCAAAAAGAAAATAAAAAAACAAGAGAAAAAAAGAAGCAAACAACAACAACAAAGGTTAAAATACTATGCTGTAATGCTCAGTCAGTCCCCATAGTGCTCTTTTTGGATACAGATGGCTCTCTCCATCACAAGTTTTTTGAATTGACCTGAATCACCTCATTGTTCAAAAGATCCATGTCCATCAAAATTGATCATCACATAATCTTGTTGTGTACAATGTGCTATTGGTTCTACTCACTTCACTTAGTATTAGTTCATGTAATTCTCTTCACACCTTTCTTTTTTCCCCAAATTTATTTTATTTGAAGAAACAATAAGCAAAAAAAAAACATTACAAAACAAAATGAAATTATATTCATGAGCATCTTTATTTCCTTGTAAATTGTTCGTTTGTTCTCTACTGCATACCTTATTTTACTTTATTCATTTTTCCATTTTTCATTCCCCCCTGTCCCCAAGCAAGCTATAGTTAAGACAGGATATATTTATATATATACATATGTAGATATATACATACACACATATCCCCTACTATTCCCAAATAAGCTATAGGTAAGAAAAGATATAATTATGCATATATATGGAGATATATACACAATACACACACTCATACACACACATACCCCAGATACATACATATCTTTCCTATCCCTATTAAGCCTTTCATTAAATTCTGCTCCATAACTTGGCTTACTATTGCTTAACCTCCCCCTACCCAGGGATCCCTCCATTGTCTTCTTCTCTTAGCCTTTGTTTCCCCATTTACCTATCCTTCCCCCCTTAATTTTTTTATAAATTTTGAAGGGTGCTATACTCTTCATGGTATATATGTAGTGTTGCCCATTGAATCTATTCCCAAGTGAGTAGATTTTCAGAACTATGAGCCCTCTAACATCTCTGTGACTATTCCTTGTTTTTCTTGGATGGTTTTAATTTTTTTCTTTATTTTTTCCTCTCATTTGATTTTTGTTTCTCATTTGATTTTTGAATTTTTTTTGAGTTCAATAAATTCTCCTTAGTTAGGGAACCATTTCATGTTACACTTTGGGATAAAAGCTTTTTTTTTTACTTAAATGACCTCCTCTGAAGATGAATCCTAGTCATCCCTGTTCCTATATTTCAGTGGTAGGGTTCTTTTTTCTTTGCCAGATCATTTCTTTTTAAAATAAGAGGTATTTATTGTAAGAGGTAAGAAGTGTAATACTCATGGGTAGAGGGTATTATGCCTCAAGCTTTCTTTCAGCTCTCCACTGACCAGGAACCCCAAACCAAGAATTTCACCTCCTGCAAGTGCCCACACCCAGGTGTGGGCCCAGGTACTTCTGCACTCAGTAGAAACTGGTTTGTTCTCACTTAAGGCTGCATCAAAACAGCACAGCTGGGCCTGGCAATCCTAATCAGCCTCCAGTTTTATTCTGTCTCCCCCGACTCAAATCCGAGCAGGACAACTTCCAGGAGGTGAAAGAGTAGTTCCTGATACGGCTCCAGCCATACTCAACTATCCCTAGGGATCTCCATTTGATATTTCTGAGGAGCTAGCCCAGAGGTATTTGCACTTTAGATATGTTAATCTTGACCTTGTTCTTTCTTCAGATCTTGTCAAACTGTATCAGGAGGAACCTTGTTCTGCCCCATCTCTTCTTGGTTTTCACCAGACTATGTTTGCCCTGAGGCACAAATTTGTTCTATTTATGGGAGAAATCAGGAGAGCTTGAAATTTGCCAATCTACTCTGCCATTTTCCCAGAATCCTCCCCTCCATACTTTTTTGAAATCATCCTGTTGATCATTTCTTATAGAACAATAATATTTCATAGCATTCATATACCAGTGCTTATTCAGGCACATCCCAACTGATGGGCATCCACTCACTTTCCAATTCTTTGTCACTACAAAAAGCGATGCTACGAGCATTTTTGCACATGTGCATCCTTTTCCCTTTTTTAATGTTCTCTTTGGCCTATAGACCCAGTAGATACATGGCTGGATCAAAGAGTATGCACAATTAGATAGCCCTTTGAACACAGTTCCAATTGATTTTCCAGAATGGGTGATCATTTCACAACTCCACCAACAATGTATATGTTCCAGTTTTCCCACATCCTCTCTAATTTTATCTTATCTTTCCCTGTCATCTTAGCTAATCTTAGAGGTACATAGTGGTACCTCAGAGTTGTCTTAATTTGCATTTCTTTAATATAGTGATTTAGAGCATCTTTTCATATGATTAGATTTTTTTTGTCTGAAAATTATTTCTTTATATCCTTTGAACATTTATGAATTGAAGAATGGCTTTTAATCTTATAAATTTGAGTCAATTTTCTATATATTTTTGAAATGAAACCTTTACTAGAGTTCTTTAATGTAAAAAATTTTCCCCAGTTTTCTACTTCCCTTGTAATTTTGGCTGCACTAGTTTTGTTTGTACAAAAACTTTTAAATTCAATATAACAAAAATTCTATCAATTTTACATTTTTTAATGTTCTCTATCTCTTCTTTGGATATAAATGCCTTCATTTTCCACAGATCTGAGAGAGAAACTATCCCCTGTTCTCCGAATTTGCTTATAGCATCACTCTTTCTGTTTAAATCATGAACTCATTCAACGTTATCTTGGAGTTAGATGCTGGTTAATGCTTAGTTTCTGCCATACTACTTTCCATTTTTCCAAGAAATTTTTGTCAAATAGTGAGTTCTTATTCAAGAAGCTGGAGTCTTTGGGTTTATCAAACAATGTACCCATTGACTGTTGTGTTTTGTGAATCTAACCTATTCCAGTGATCCACTATCCTATTTCTTAAGCAGTACTTCTCCCCACATTTTGAGAATTACTTATAAGCAGGATGAATTGGAGATAATCATGAAGAGAAAACATTAGCACTAAAAGGGATTGAGAAAAGCCTCTAGTCAAAGATAGAATTCCAAGTGGGATTTGAAGGCAGCCAGGTAGTAGAGAAGAGCTTGGAGAGAATTACAAGCATGTGGAATTAAATGAAGTTGAGAGAGAGTGTATGTATTGAGTGCAAAACAGCAAAGAGATATGTCACTTAATCAAAGAGTATAGGGGAGCTAGGTGGTACAGTAGATAAAATACTGAGCTAGGTTTCAGGAAGAGTCATCTGGCCTCAGACACTTATTAGCTGTGTCTACTAGTCAGGCAAAGCACTTAAAATGTTTGTCTTAGTTCTTCAAGGAGCTGGAAAAGAATGACAAATCACTCTAGTATCTTTGCCAAGAGAAGCCAAAATGAGATCATGAAAAGCTGAACATAACTAAAAAGACTTAACTGGAATCAAAGAATATTTACTGAGGAGTTAAGTAAAAGATGACCACAAAGATATGTGTAGAAAAGAAGTGGTATAGTTTATGAATGACTTTGAATGCCAAACCAAATTTTATATGTGATCCTGGAGGTGAATAGGAAAGACTGAAATTAAATAGGGGCATCATATTTAGGAAAATAAATTTGACAGCTGGATGGTAGATTATTTAGAGTAAAGATAGACTTGAAATAAAAAGACAAACAAGAATGCTATTGTATTTGTCCAGGTTTGAAATGATAAGGGAACCAAAGTGGTAATATTAGTATAAAGGAAGGAGCATATAGAAGAGATGTTGAGAAGATAAAATGCAGAGGCCTTGGCAACAGATTGTGTTAGGGATGGAGGTAGGGAAGAAAGAGGTAGAGATTGAAAAGTAAAAGTTGAAACTTAAATTGTGTGTTTGGTTGAGTGGGAGATGCTCTAGAAAATAGTAGAAAAGTTAGGAAGTAAGATAGATTTGAGGAAAATATAATGAATACAGATTTAAACTTAATGGGTTCAAAATGTATATAGCAAAGCTTCTTAAACTATGGGTTATAATCCAACATGGGATCACATAATGTGAATGTGAGGGTCACAAAATAATGATTTATAAATGTTTGGTTTGTATATCTATTTTATAAACCTATATACCCAGGTGAGTAAAAAAATTTGGAGCAAAAATTTCTTAGGCACAAGTGGAAAAACTTTAAGGCCTGGTGTATTAAACATACAGTCCAAAATGTCCAGTAGGCAATTGGAGATTTAAGACTCTGCCAAGAGTCTTTATGAGAATATACATAATAATTGAATTCAAAAAAACATTTACTTCATCAAACAAAATAATATCAAGGGAGAAGGAAAAAAGGATGTAGGGCAATGTCTTTGGGGAAATCTTTGGGTCATGAGCATGACCTGGACAAAAATCCAGCAAAACAGAATAAGGATAAGCAGTTTGATTTTTTTATTAAAACTTTTTATTCATAAAACATATGTATGGGTAATTCTTCAACATTAACCCTTACAAAGCTTTCTGTTACCAATTTTCCCCCCCTACTCCCTAGCCCTTCCCTATATGGCAGGAAATCCACTACATGTTAATTATGTTAAAATACTTGACAAATTGAATATATATATATATACACATATTTCCACACTTATCATTGTTGTGCAAGAAAAATAGCATCTACAAGAAAGAAAAATCAGAGAAAGCAAACACAATGCAAGCAAACATTGATATAGAGCATAAAAATGTTATGTTGTAGTCCATATTTTACATCCCTCTCTCTGGATGTATATGGCTTTCTTCACTGAACAATTGGAACTGATTTGAAACATTTTATTGTTGAAGAGAACCATGTCCATCAGAATTGATCATCATATAGTATTGTTGTTGCCATGTATATTGATCTCCTGCTTCTGCTCATTTTGCTCAGCATCAGTCCATGCAAGTCTCTCCAGGCCTCTCTGAAATCATCCTGCTGGTCGTTTCTCACAGAAAAATAGTATTCCATAATATTCATATACCATAATTTGTTCAGCCACTCTCCAATTGATGGGCATCTATTCAGTTTCCAGTTTCTAGCCACTACAAAAAGGGCTGCCACAAACATTCTTGCACATGTGGGTCTCTTTTACTCTTTTATGATCTCTTTGGGATATAAGCCCAAGAGAGACACTGCTGAATCAAAGGGTATGCACAGTTTGATAACTTTTAGAGCATAGTTCCAAGCAATTTGATTTTTAGGAAGAGAACTAGAATAGAGTAGTGTCACTGAAATATGGAAAGAAAAAAAATAATAAGATGAAGAGGGTCAAATGTAATAGATGTCAAGGATGAGAAGTGAGAAAAACTCATGTGATTTAGAAAATAACATTGGTAACTTTAAAGAGTGAAAAATTTCATTTCAAGATCAATTTTATTTCAAATCAGAATCATTTCAGTCAAATGATAAGGTTGGAAGCCAAAAAAGTTAAAAAAAAAAAAGGCTTCGAGAAGAAAGGAAGTGTAAGCATTGACTGAAGGAAAAGGAGTCATGGAAGGGAAGAGAAGAGATAAAGGTTTGCTAATGGTAATTTGCTGAGTGGAGTACTTTATTGAATAGGGAGAAAAAAAGAATTGCCTTACTAGAATGAGGGTCCTGTTTGGATTTTGTAACAAAAATGTATTATAAATTTGCTGACCCAATCAGCATAATTTCATGATTTTTCCAGTTTTGTTCAGCATCATATGAGTGGGAGAAAAGACAGCAGATGGTGAGAATAATCCCAGGCTGAAGGTTGGCAGCAAGATCAGTAAAATAAATAAGAGGACAAGGGACTTAAGACTAAAGGTCAATGTAGAGTTGAATTGGCTGCTTAAGGGGTCAAGATGGGAAAGAGAAGAGAGTGTATTCAGTGAAAGAGTAATAACCTATTGACAAGGGGATGGAGTATCCTGTACAAATGAATAGTAATAAGGGTGAATTAAGTTCAGGCTTGAATATAGAATACTTATTATACGAGCCTGTATTTGTCTATTGAGATGAAAAACTTCATACTGGCTATTCTTTTCTTCCATAGTAAATCTGGACCCTATAGTTGGCCATTTTAACATTTTCCTCACTTCTCTCCTAGAATCTCTTGTATCCTTGAATTTCTCAACCATTTTCAGCCTGTAAATCTTCATGGTAGGATAACCCCTACTGCACTATGGTTGCTGGAGAGATGTGGAGAAAAGGGGGGAAATCCAGCAGATTTTGCCTTATATATATATATATATGTATATATACATATATATACATATATATATATGGTGAATAACTCAAACTGGGCCCCCCATTGCTGTTCAGCAAGCCTTTTAAACTTAAACTATTCTTATCAGTTCACTGTTTCTTTCCCCACAACAGCTGTTGAAACACTTCTCTCTTAAACTTCCTCCCTACTCCTTCTTTACTCCCCCATCCTTCCTAACAACAGATGGTAGAACCTAATTCATTACAAAAATCGAATCCATCCTTTTTCTGTTCCCTTAACCTCAATTTTGCCATTTCCCAACATTCACATTTTTCAGTATTATTATTCACTCATTCCTCCACTTTAGTCACAGGAGAAATAGTCCTGTTCCTGAGTGACGTTAATGCTACTTCCTGCACTCCAGTTTAAGGAGTCATACCCTCTTTATTATATTGTCCTTATTTTCCTTTTTACTCTTTTCTTCCTAAATACTTACAATTATATTCATGTTTTCTCCATCCTGAGAAGCCAGAGGTACAGTAGAGTACCAAGCCTGGAGTACTGACAATTTATCTTGCCTTAGATATTTAGTAGCTATGTGAACCTGGGCAAGTCACTTAACTGTTTGCCTTAGTTTCCTCATTTATAAAATGAGGTGGAGAAGAAAACCTCAAAAAGTGTCATGAGAGTTGAACACAACTGAAAAAATTTAAACAACTTTCCCTATTCTAGAAAAGCTTTCTTTGGACCTTTTATCTCATTTAGCTACTGTCTCATGTATCTCTTTCTCATTACTAAACTTCTTGGGGGGGGGAGAAGAACTAATATCCTTCCCTTTCCTACCTATTCTCATATATGCTATATAAATCTAACTTCTAACATCTGACACTCACTATCTCTAGTAAACAGCTATTTCCCAAACACAGAATCTAGGGACTTTTCAAAAAGTTATAATGATCTGGTCTGGCTGATATGTCTTAATGCTCTTCTTTCCACTAGAAGATACTCTTTCTTTCCTTAACCTTAATGGTATCATTCTTTTTTACTTTATTCCTCATTTCTACCTCTGTGAATCCTTCAGTGAATTAATGCTGCCTTTGCTTTTGGAAAACATACTTGAATATCCTGCTCTATTGTTCCATTTAGGAATCATGTAACTTCCCCTACAGTACTTCCTTTCTCCACCCTCTTTTACCCTAGGTTGTGTTTTCTCCTCTTTTGGAATATGAATTCTTTGAAACTAAAAGCTGTCTTCTTTTTTTGCTTTTGTGTCTGCAGCACTAACACATTGCATTCATTTCATTTTTTCTCCTCCCATTTCAAATCATTCCTTCTCTGTTCCTTTGCTGGTTCTTCATCTTTTGAATTCTTTAAAAAAAATTTTCCTCAATATTTACAATTCATTCTCTTCACTGCACCCAGTAGAGTGAGCCGAAACAATAAGCTGAAATTAATCAGATTAAGAATTATATGTTGAATTTTTCTTATCTGTGTAAAAAGACATAGTTATCCTATTTGAACTCCTATATTTAGGACAAAATAATCTTTATTTTTAAAAAATCATAAATGTCCTTGACATTTTTTATTTTGAAAATGTGACAATGCCATGTTTTGAAAAATCAAACAACCTGTAAGGAGAACTATTTTCCTCTCTAACTTGTAAATTTTTACATTCAAACTGCATTAAATCAAGCCTGTTTATATTCATATGTTTTCAGGTTGACCTTGTTTGAAACTGGAAGAAATTTTAGAATAATTTATTCATCAAGAATTGAATATAAGTATAATACTCTAGTGATACAAACCCCAAGGACAGAGGAAGAAGCAAAATATTCACAAAGCTTAAATGTGGGAGACATCGGACTTTCTATAGTATTTCGACACTGGTTCCTGTGCTTCTGTGAAGTGAGTCATAAATGCCAAGAATATGAGGGAAGACAAATTTATAGGACATTAGAGAAAACCCATAGAATGAATCCTTGCCTCCCCATTATGCAGATATTGCTTTCCTGCTATGCCATATTTGAAGTTCAGCTGTAATCATTATAGAAAATTAATATTATAGAATCAATAAAACCTGGGCTACTATTCAGGAAGATCAGCTTTGAAATTCATTAGTGCTGGGTGATTCTTCATTTAGATATTCTTTCATTATTTTTTTATAGAGAGGGAAAGGTATAGTTTATATCTTTCTTAGATTGTGGATTAAATAGTCTTTTTGAACATTGGTTAACAGATTACTAAAATATTCTGAACTTGGTTACCTCCTTTGCTTGCATCAGAAGAGGTTAAGAATGGATACTATGTATTTTAGAGTACAGCTTTCATGGGTTTGAAGAGTGTGTGTGTGTGTGTGTGTGTGTGTGTGTGTGTGTGTGTGCAATTATTTGATACTATATATCACTAAATGGTAATAAAGCAAAAGATGATCCTTAATGTATATCTACATGACAATCAGCAAACCTTTTAAAATACTGTAGTTGATACATTCATCTGTCTGGCCAGGGAACCTTCCAGGAAAATAGGACTCAAATTATTGACAAGGAGAAAAAAAGAAGTCATGAGGAATTTCCAACTCAAAGCTGATCATTTAGCAGGAAAGCAAGAAGAATGTAACCCAAGATCAAAATTCACAATCTATTTTTGTCATTTGACCTGAATGTCCAAATCAATAATTATAAATCAGAGTTGATAAATCAAACTAAATTCTACCCACCAAATGAATTATATGATCACAAGACTTAGAATTCGATGAGGCCTGAGAAATCACCTAAGTATGAAGTACAAGATTAATGTACTAGACTTGCTCCCTTATTTACTCTGTAACTCTGAGCAAGGTTTCAGTTTTTTTGAGTATCATTTCTTCATCTCTAAAATGGGGATAACAAATTGAGACCCTACCTCACTGGATCATTGGGAAGTTCAACTAAGATGATATATAAAAGTGATTTGCAAACATGAGCCCTAAATAGCTTATACAAACTCTTGTGATCCTTATCTGAACTCCTGCTTTCATTGACAAATCAATAGAATCCCCAAAGAGATTGGGAATTGGAGGTTTCTTCCTTCTACTATCAGTTCAAGTCCCCAAATCCCCAAATTGGTGTATTAACCCCAATATCATTTGTCAACACTAGTTAATACTGCCCCAGTATTATCAATTCCATTAATTAATTGCAGCCTAGACTCCTCAGTATCACTCATTCGGCCCAGTTCTATTTTGTTTTGCCCAAGGCCTACTGATTTTACCACTGTAACATCTCTCATATATTCCACTTTTTCTCCTTTGACACCACCACTATTCCAGTTCAGGCTCCCTATTGTTTCAGCATCAAATACAAAAACTTTCTTGGGCATACAAATCCCTTAAAAAATAGCCCCTTCCTACATTTCAGTCTTCTTACCTGCTACATTTTCTTTGATCCACCAATATTGACTTTCTGGCTATTCTATTAATAAGACATGCCCTCTCTTGGCTCTGGGAATCATCTCTGACCATCCCTCATGCCGGGATAATGCTCTTTCTTCTCAACTCTGCTTATTCACTTCACTGGCTTCCTTTAAGTCTCAACTAAATCACATCTTTTATACGAAGTATTTTCCAACATCTCTTAATTTTGTTTTTTCCTCCATTAATTATTTCCTATATTGTCCTATAAATAACTTTCTTTAAATATATTTGTTGGACTGTCTCTGTCTTTTTGGTTTTCTCAGTATTTAGCCTCATATACTAGGTGCTTAATTTTAACATTTCTTTATTTATTGAATTAGTGTTTCTTGATCGATTTAACTTGCTGACATCAATTAGTTTTACAAAGAGACATTTTTGAGAAAGGATAGCAAGAATACAAGTATAATTTTCTTTTCCACAAAACCAGGGGTACAATCTCTCTTCTATCACTTTTGTCCATGGGGACAGCAGGTGTGATCTTAAAATAATTGCTGCAAAGAAGTTGGTATAACTTTACTTACAAATGAAGCTTGAATACTGGACAACTTGTTCTGTAATATCTTGGCTGTCCTCAATCCACTGCTATGCTAGGTGAAGCTTGTAACTAAGATCTATGTTGGCACCTCCCTAGGCTTTCTTGCAATCAAACTCTAATACAGGTTCCTGTTCTTGCACCTCTGAGGGCTTTCTCTTTTAATATTTCAAAGCTCACAGGATCAGAGCCATCTTTAATATTCCTTTAAGTAAGAGTAGAAAAAAATAGATACAACACGAACAAAGTAGAAGCCATGACCACTATTTTCTAGTGACTAGGTAGGGAGTATCCAAGACCCCTCCTCTGCCTCAAGATTGACAATAGTTTGTACTCTTTGATCAAATGTAGCCAGAAGCAAAGAAAATGATATTTTCAGTTAGTAATTTTGTTTGCATACTCAATTATGTCTCAACAGCTAATAAAAAGTCCCTCTTTACCCATAGTAAGTGGGTAGGAAATAATCATAGAGTAACTAAAGACTCCAAGGTAGAGTCTAGACTTTCAGATAAACTTGTCTCTTTGCAGGCTCACCAAATATCAATGGGGCAGAGTGTGTAGAACACGATTATGAAAGTGTTGTTTTTATTGGGCAATTAACTATTTCACACACACACACACACATACACACATATATATATGCATATATACACATGCAAATATATATGCACACATTATATAATTGAATTATTGTAAAAGATATGGAATATAATTGTGATGGAATATTATTGTGCTATAAAAATGATGAGCTCCATGATCTTAGAAAAACATGGAAAGACTTGCATGAATTAATGAAGAGTAAAATGAGCAGAACCAAGAGAACAATATGTATAGTAACAGTAATATTGTTTTAAGAATAACTTTGAGGGGCAGCTAGGTGGTACAGTGGATAGAGCACCAGCCCTGAAGTCAGGAGGACCTGAGTTCAAATCTGGTCTCAGACACGTAACAGCTGTGTGACCCTGGGCAAGTCACTTAACCCCAATTGCCTCAGCAAAAAGCAAAAAAAAAAAAAAAAAAAAGAATAACTTTGAGAGAGTCATTTAGACTATTGTAAATACCCAAATTAAGTGTAAAGGATATATGAAGAAAGGTGCTTTTTGTATCCAGAGAAAAAACTGATAAATATTAATATTTATATAATAATTCTACATATGTATGTATATACATACGTTACATACACATTTATGTCTAATGATAGCCATCTTGAAGGTGGGGTGGTAAGAAGAATAAAAAAAAATCTACATGATAACTTTATTAAATATTTAAGAAGTAAAGCAAGTTGTACGTAATAGATTTGCAATTTCATGAGCAGTCATCTTTTTTAATACACTATGTCATTGAAATGCATGTTTTATTCTATAAAATAAAAATTGAATAAAATTTAAAAATAGCAGTTATCAGTCATTTTACAACTAAGGAAACTGAGAACTAGAGGTGATTTCTATTAGTACTCTGTGCTAGGAAGGAAAAAAAAGGATTTGTTTTGAAAGAGAGGGGTGTCTAGGAAACATGAATTTCTTTTTGCAAGAACTTGTTCCATCTTTCAGTTTATCCTTGTGGTTATCAAACTGTATATATCTTTGATCCAGCAGTGTCTTACTGGGCCTGTATCCCAAAGAGATCATAAAAGAGGGAAAAGGACCCACATGTGCAAAATGTGTGTAGTAGCCCTTTTTGTAATAGCAAGAAACTGGAAATTGATGGCTGAATAAGTTATGGTATATGAATATTATTATTGTTCTATAAAACAATCATCAGGATGATTTCAGAAAGGACTGGACAAACTCACATGAACTCATCCTGAGTGAAATGAGTAGAATCAAGAGAACATTGTACACAACAACAAGAAGAGTATGTAGTGAACCTTTTTGATGGAGTTGATTCTTTTGAGCAATGAGGTAACTTAGACCAATTCCAATAAACTTGTGATGAGAGAGCCATTTGCACCCAGAGAGAAAACCGTGGTGACTGAATGTAGATAACAGCATAGTATTTTCATCTTTTTTGTTGCTGTTTACTTGCTTCTTTTCCTCATTTTTTTTCTTTTTGATCTGACTTTTCTTGTGCAGCATGATAAATGTGGAAATATATATATAGAAGAATTGCATATGTTTAACATAATATATATTGAATTACTTTCTATCTAGGGAAGGTAGGGTGAGGGAAAGAAGAGAGAAAAATTTGGAACCCAAGGTTTTGCAATAGTGAATGTTGAAAATTTATTTTCAAAATAAAAAGCTATTAAAAAAAACTTAACTCATCCTTGTTTCATTCTTATTTTAGAATTTGGAAGATAGTTTATAGATCATCTTGCCCAATTATAGAATCTAGAAGGGACTTCAAAACTTAACTAGTTCAATTTCCTCTTTTTATACATGAGGAAAATACTTAAGTCCAAGAGAGATGTAATGCTTTTCTCAAAATCTTACAGGTAATAAGATTAAGTCATCTGTTCTAAAACCAGCAAGTACTTTTTCCTTTAGACCACTTCCTCCTTTAATCTAAATGTTTTTCCAGTGTTGTGGTTGATTTTATTTTTCTAAAACAAGAGGTAATTGAAGTTTTATGAGAGAAAATCATCTTGACAGCTTTTTAGTACTTCAGTGCAATAGAGATTTGAATACATTGGGAAAAGCTTTAGATAAATATCAGAACTCTAGCACTCAATTTCACAAAATCCCCAAGCCTCCTCTACACTGACTATTCTAAGTAAGGAGTATGAAACAAAAATCAACAAGTTTTCAAAGAAAAATGTCAATACCCTTGGCAGCAGCTCTGCTTATAGCCTCCTTTTTTTTTTCCCATTCCCCATCCACTAATGTACATAGGCTACCACTATTCAGTGGTCATATGGAGAATATAGACTTTTGGGAGCGAAGAGGACAGAGTAAGCTACAGTAAATGCCTGTGATTCTCCCATATTCATCTTAAAACAAACATAAAATAGCACTCTAAAACAAATCCTGGAACAACAGAACCAGGAAAAAGACAGAGTAAAACAAATTTTAGCCTAAGAAACTCGGAAGATCAGCAAGAAAGGTCTGTCTCACTTGGCCAAAAAGGGAGCTTAGCCCTGTTCAGGTTCCAGCAAGCTCCAACCCAGTAAATTAGTGGAAAATTCTGAGCTCCAATGTGATGGCGCAACATCAGTGCAGTGATCCCAATCTCAGAAAGAATGGAAGAGTTTGAAAGAGGTTAAAAATCATATAAAAGAGGTAGAAGAAAAATGTGAAAAGAATTAAGAGTAATACAAGGGAATTATTTTTAAAAAACAGTCAACATCTTGGGGGAAAAATGCTTAGAAAATAGACTTGGACAAATGAAAAAGAAAGGACTCTATTTACTGTCCCTGCTAGCTGCCCCTTTTTATATTTTTATTACCCACCAACTCATCATTTCCTTTAACAGAGTAACAATTTAACATTATACTGATTAGTTAATTTAAATAGTCTAAAATAATATTGATTAATATGGCAGATGGTATAATTTCCCCAATTTTCTCTGTTGATTAAATCTATTTAGTTATTTTTCTCTGTGATCATGATTACTACCCCTGAATTTTTACATAAATTCTATTACTTATCTTTACTTTTTTGTTTTGTGTATCTCTATTTCATATTTCCGCTAATTCCCCTGCTTTACTTTTACCCACCACCTTGCCTTCCTATTCTTAATCTAGCCCTGAGGATCTATCCCTTATCCTCTCTTTCCATTCTTTTCCCTTGCATTCTTGTTTGATTTTAGAATTCAGAAAACTTTTATAGCCTTCCAAATATATATGTTGTTCCCTCTTTATTTCTTTCCTGTTAATCTTTACACCTTATCTCATTTTCATTAATCTATATGCCCTTCTCCCTATCCTACTCCCTTACCTTCTTTATTATTTATTTATTAATGTAGGAGACTTTTCCCCTTCTAAATGTATATATTGTTCTCTTTTTAATCCATATCTGATTGATCTAAGTATGGCTCCCTCTAAAAATCCCTTCTTTATCCTCTCTTCCCTCCCTGCCCTCTCTCTCTCCCTCTTATTTCTTTCTGAATTTTGACTTTTATACCCTTCCAAATATATTTGTATTTTTCCCTCTTTAAGCTATTCTTGATGATATTATGATTCCAAAATTACCAACCCTCCTCCCCCATGTAATTCCTTTACATGTAAGGTCTTTCTCTTGTACCTCTTTTGTATAAGATAATTACTCATTTCCTACATGCTTTTGCTTTTGAGAATAATATACTTAGCTCTATCCCCACCTTTTTTTTAACTACACAATTCCCAGTGACAATCTTAGACATATGGTTTACATTGTCATGTATAAAAATTAACACTTTGTCTTTACTGTGTCCGTTATAATTAGTCTTTGATGATTACCTTGTATTTCTCTTGAATTTTGTATGTCAATTTTTCTATTGAGTTCAGATCTTCTTGCAATGAAATCCTGAAAGTGAAACACTTTTATGTGATTAAAAAAAACCCACCACAAACTTATTTTTAGTTTTTCTTTTCTTGAGAAAGTATTCCAAAGTAAAAGAAAAGGCATCTGTGTTATTCATAATATATATATATATACACACACATGTATATACACATACATGCACATGTCTATATTTATATCACGTGTGTATATGTGTGTTGTACATATGTATATATTTATGTATGTATACTTATATACATACATTCACAATATAGATATATAGTATAATACCTAAGAGAAAGAGAGTGATCCTCAGGACAGAATATAATGTTTGATCATTAGAAATAAAATGCTGAGTTAATTTAGAGTAAAGTTTTCACTAATTATAAATATGTAAATTACATAATAAAAATTCAAGTTCAAATCTTTAAAATTTTATGAATTGTTGATATAACATTGAGTACTCTGATCTCTTGGAAATGTCTGGGCATTTAAAGGAGATCAGGATTCTAGACTCAAAAATAAAAAAAAAATAAAAATAAAAAAAGGATGTCTGGACTCTGACAATGACTGTAGCCATTCTGATAGTTGTAGTGAGTAAATTGCTGACACTACAATTCCATTAAGTTGCTAACAGTCTGATTCGTTTTTACAAAGAAATACTTACTTTATTATTATATTAGCCAATCCAAACATCCCCTAATACTTGCAACCTAATTTCCACATTCCCTTACTACCTCAGTCTCTAGGGCATGGAAGAGAATTATATTCATGGTTTAACTTTATTCCCTCTATGGGGTTGATTTCCAGGGACTTTGATTCTCAGGACTTCCCCACAAGACTAGCTAGCTGCAACATCATATTTGAAATTCTGGCTCCAAGTTGCTATGATTCAAATTGCTGGATTTAATTCGGATTGCTGGCATTCAAGTTTGAGAGGGACAAATGGAACAAAACACAAACAAGCCTCAGTCCAAGAAAATTTTCATACACAAAGAGTAAAAGAGAGGGAGGGAAAGTCCAGTCCCCCTCACAGATTCAATTAATGGCTCTTGAACTGTAGGTGAATTATGATCTTCACCCTGTGGAGGAGCAAGAAAGAGATTGTCACTTGTTGTCCAATTTTAAAGCTGTAGGGAAGCAAGGTGCCTCCATATTAGGTTATGTAGGCATATGCATAGCAATCCCCTTTTCACTAAATTGTGCTAAATGAAGCTAGTTGATTTTTTTTCCTAATAAGAAATGAAGAAAGAATATTGAATCTTGATTCCTAAAACACAAGAGCAAGATAATAAAATTTGATAAGCAAAAGATGCACATGCAACAAAAGTACTCAGTTCAGTCATTCATTATTAAATTAATAGCTGATAAATAAAAAAATTGAAGAATCTTTATGAGAAAAATATACATGCTGTCACTAGATATATCTAAAATGGAGTTAGTAATCAAAGAACATTTAACTTGG
>JAJPUD010022428.1:0-21426 GCA_023553655.1 Myrmecobius fasciatus | reverse complement strand
TCAATAGCAGTTCATGTAAGTCTCTCCAGGCCTCTCTGAAATCATCTTCCTGATCATTCTTATAGAACAATAATATTCCATAATATTGATGTGCCATAACTTATTTGACCATTCTCTATCTGATAGGCATCTACTCAGTTTCCAGTATTTTGCCCCTAAAAGAGAGCTGCGGTGAACATTTTTGCATATGTGGATTCCTTTCCCTCTTTTAAGATCTTTTTGGGACATGAGCCCAGTAGAAATACTGCCAGATCAAAGAATATGCACAATTTGATTGTTCTTTGGGCAGTTTCAAATTGCTTTCCAGAATGGTTGGATCAGTTCACAATTCTCCCAACAAAGCATTAGTATCCCAGTTTTCCCACATCCCCTTCAGCATTCATTACCCTTTCTTGTTATTTTAGAAAATCTGAGAGGTGTATAGTGTAACCTCAGAATTGTCTTCACTTGCATTTCTCTGATCAATAGTGATTTAGAGCACATTTTCTTTTGACTAGAAATAGTTTCAATTTCTTCATGTGAAAAATGTCTGTTCATATCCTTTGACCATTTATCAACTGGAGAATAGCTTGAATTCTCATAAATTTGATTCATTTTTCTATATATTTTAGAAATAAGGCCTTTATTAAAACCCTTGAATGTAAAAATAATTTCCCAGTTTATTGCTTCCCTTTTAATTTTGTCTGCATTAGTTTTGTTTGTATAAAAACTTTTTAATTTAATATAATGAAAATTATCTATTTTGTGTTCAGTAATGAATTCCAATTCCTCTTTAACCACAGATTCCTTCCTTTTCTACAGATCTGAGAGGTAAACTATTTTTTATTCTTCTAATTTGCTTAATTGATTAATCTAAGTCCTGAGCCCATTTTGACCTTATCTTGGTATATGGTGTTAGGTTGAGTCAATGCCTAGTTTCTGCCATACGAATTTCCAATTTTCCCAGCAGTTTTTTCCAATAGTGAGTACTTATTCCAAAAGCTAGGGCCTTAGGGTTTGTCAAACAATAGATTACTATAACCATTGATTATTTTGTCCTGTGAACCTCACCTATTCTACTGATTGACTGCTCTACTTCTTAGAAAGTACCAAATAGTTTTTATGATCACTGTATTATAATATTGTTTCAAATCTGATACAGCTAGGTCACATGTATTTGCATTTTTTTCATTAATTCCCTTGACATTTTTGACCTTTTGTTCTTTCAGATGAACTTTGCTACTATTTTGTCTGGATTTGTAAAATAATTTCTTGGGATTGTTATTGGTATGGCACTGAATAAGTAGATTAATTTAGGCAGTATTGAAATTTTTACTATATTCACTGGGCCTACCCATGAGTACTGGACATTTTTCCAATTGATTAGATCTGACTTTATTTATGTGGAAAGTATTTTGTAGTTGTGTTCATATAGTTCCTGACTTTGCCTTGACAGATAAACTCTACTTTATATTATCTACAGTTATTTTAAATGGAATTTTTATTTGTATCTTTGCTTCTGGATTTTGTTGGTAATATATAAAAATGCTGATGATTTATGTGTATTTGTTTTGTGTCCTGAAATTTTGGTCAAATTATGAATTGTTTCTAGGAGTTTTTAATTAATTCTTTAGAGTTCTCTAAGTATACAATCATATCATAGGCAAAGGGTGATAATTTGGTTTCCTCATTACCTACTCTAATTCCTTTAACCATTTTTCTTCTCATTATCAAAGCTGACATTTCTAATACAATATTAAATAGTGATGGTGATAGTGGGCAATCTTGTTTCACCCTTGGTCTTATTGGGAATGGTTTTACTTTGTCCCCATTACATATGATACTTGCTGATGGTTTTAAATAGATACTACTGATGATTATATGGAAAGTTGCCTTTATTCCTATATTCTCTAATGTTTTTAATAGAAAAGGGTGTTATATTTTCTCTTTTTTCCCCTCTTCATGTGATGTAATTTAGTCCATTTTCTTCTTCTAGGAGAATCACCTGTCCTGCTCTGGTTTCATTTTTATATCATCACAATAAAATCAAATTATCCCTGCACCCTCTAAGTATAGTCATGTTTATATTCATTGTTTTACATGGATACAGATCTGAAGAGTTAAAGATATCATCTTTCCATATAGGAATTTGAGGGTTTTTTTTTAATTTTAAAAAGAAAGTTATTTTTTATTTCCTTTTTACCTTTTTATTCTTAGTTTGTCTTCTGAATTTAAAGATCAATTTTTCTATTCAGTTGTAGTCTTTTCATCAGAAATAAATTAAATTAACCTGTTTTATTGAATGTCCATCTTTTCTACTGAACGATGATGCTCATTTTTGCTGGTGAGTTCATTTTTGGCTGCAATCCAAGTTCCTTTGCCTTTTGGAATATGAGATTTTTTGCAAAGGTCAATGTTGAAAGGTCACTCATATGTTTTGCAAATAAAAAGCTTTATAAAAAAAAAGGAATATGAGATTCTATGACCTTCAATCCTTTGAAGTGGAAGCTGCTAGGTCCTGGATAATCCTGATTATGGTTTCTTGGTATTTGAATTGTTTACTTCTGGCTGCTTGAAATATTTAATCTTTGATTTGATACTTTTGAAATTTAGCTTTGATGTTCCTTGGAGTTTTAATTTTGGGGTCTCTTTCTGCAGGTGATTGGTGAATTCTTTTAATAGCTATTTTACCTTCTGGTTCTAGAACATCAGGGCAGTTTTCCTTGATGATTTCCTAGAAGATGATGTCTAGACTCTTTTTTTCATCATGGTTTTCAGGAAGTCCAAAATTCTTAGATTGTCTCTCCTAGATCAATTTTCCAAGTCAAATTGTTTTTTCCAATGAGATGTTTTAGAACTTCTTCTATTTTTTTCTTTTTGCTTGGTTTTGTTTGACTGATTCTTGAAATTTTATTGAGTTATTCACTTCTATTTCTTCAATTCAAATTTTTAAGGAATTGTTTTCTTCAGGTAGCATTTTTATCTTCTTTTGCATTTGCCCAATTGAACATTTAAATGAGGTGTATTAGTCACCGCATTTTTTTTTCAATTTCACAGGTTTTGTTTTTCAACGAATTGATTTCTTTTTAATATCTATTTTGTAATGAGTTGTATACTTTTCCCATTTCATTAAATGTATTATAAAGAGTTTTTATTCATATAATTTCTGCTTTTCTTTTTCCAAATCCTCTTGCAAACATCTCCTTTCTTTTCCCCATTTTCTTCTAACCCTTTTAAAAAATTTTTTGAATTCTTCCAAGAGAGCCTTGTGAAATGAGGATCAACTCATGTCATCCTTTGTGGCTTCATCTGGAGATTATTTGCCTTTAGAATCCTCAGGGTTTGGACCCACACCTAACACCGCATACCAAGATAAGATCTAAATGGGTTCATGATCTAGATATAAAGAGTGATATTATAAGCAAATTAGAGGAACAAAGGATAGTTTACCTCTCAGACCTGTGGAGATGAAATAAATTTATGTCCAAAGAAAATCTGGAACTCTTAATTGAAGACCAGATAGATAATTTTGATTATATTAAGTTAAAAAGTTTCTGTACAAACAAAACTAATACAGACAAGATTAGGAAGGAAGCATCAAATTGGGAAATCATCTTTACATTTAAGGGTTCTGATAAAGGTCTCATCTCTAAGATATAAAGAGAATTGTCTCATATTTATAAGAATTCAAGCCATTCTCCAATTGATAAATGGTCAAAGGATATGAACAGACAAATTTCAGATGATGAAATTAAAACTATTTATATGAAAGGGTGCTCCAAATCACTATTGATCAGAGAAATGCAAATTAAGACAACTCTGAGGTACCACTACACACCTGTCAGATTAACTAAAATGACAGGAAAGGATAATTACAGGTGTTTGAGGGGATGTGGGTAGACTGGGACACTGATGCATTGTTGGTGGAACTGTGAACAGATCCAACCATTCTGGAGAGAAATTTGGAGCTATGCTCAAAAAGTTATCAAACTGTGCATACCCTCTGACCAGCAGTGTTTCTATTGGGCTTATATCCCAAAGAAATCATAAAAGAAGGAAAGGGCCCCACATGTGCAAGAATGTTTGTGGCAGCCCTTTTTGTAGTGGCTAGAAACTGGAAACTGAATGGATGCCCATCAATTGGAGAGTGGCTGAATAAATTATGGTATATGAATGTTATGGAATATTATTGTTCTGTGAGAAACGACCAGCAGGATGATTTCAGAGAGGCCCGGAGAGACTTGCATGAACTGATGCTGAGTGAAGTGAGCAGAACCAGGAGATCATTATTCACGGCAACAACAATGCTATATGATGATCATTTCTAATGGACATGACTCTCTTCAACAATGAAATGCTTCAAACCAGTTCCAATTGTTCAGTGAAGAAAGCCATATACACCCAGAGAGGGGGATGTGAAATGTGGACCACAACATATCATTTTCATGCTCTCTATTGATGTTTGCTTGCATTGTATTTCCTTTATCGGATTATTCTTTCTTGTAGATATGATTTCTCCAGCACAAAAATGATGTGTGGAAATAAGTATACATATTTTCAATTTCTTAAGTATTTTAACATAATTAACATGTAGTGGATATCCTGCCATCTAGGGGAGGGGTGGGGAGTAGGGGGGAAACATGTGTAACAGAAAGCTTTGTAAGGGTTAATGTTGAAGAATTACCCATACATATGTTTTGCAAATAAAAATTATTAATAAAAAAATAAAGAATCCTCAGGGTTTGAGGTTTGTACTTCTCTTTCTCCATAAAAGCTCTCTATGGTCAGAGTTCTTTATCCTCTTTTGCTCATTTTTAAAGGTTGTGGTCTACTCTTAAGGAAAGGGGACAGTTGCTTTAGTTTGCTTTGGAGCCAGTGCTGCTGACTGAATTCTAGTACTAGATAGGCATGGCCAGGTTCCATGTTTTTTCTCTGATTCAGAGACTCAATATTTGCCTTTGGTATTTGCTTTGTGTGTCTCATAGTAAATCTGCTGAACCCCTGGCTTGTAACCAGGACAGAGTACCCTAAGAGCCTCCCAGTAAATTCTGCATGAGTGAGTGCTGCAATGCCTTGGTTCTCTGCACATCCTCCCTCCGAAATTTAATCCCCCCAGCTCTCTGTGCTACCTTTGGACTTGGTAGCTTCTTCCCTTGCCTGATTGAAACAGAGCTTTTCTGAAGTTCTAGCAAAGTATCTTCCGGAAATTTGTTGTACTCCAAATATTTTTTGGATTATATCACTCCAAAACCAGTTCAGAGGATTAATCTGGTGTTTATTTGAGGGAAACTAGGGGGAGTTCAGATAGAGACATGTGTACTTTCCACTATCTTGACTCTGCTCCTGAAGATAATATTTCTAATACAATACTAAATAGTGATGATGATTGTAGACAAATGGTTGTAGTTTTTCCCCCTTTACATATGATGCTTCCTGGTGGGTTTAAATAGATGGTACTGATCATGTTAAAGAAAGCTCCATTAATTCCTATACACTCTAATGTTTTTAATAGGAATGGCTGTGGGATTGTGGCAAATACTTTTTCTGCATCTATTGAGATAATCATATGTTTTTTTGTTAATTTGGTTATTGATATAGTCAATTATGCTAATAGTTTTCCTAATATTGAACTAATCTGTCATTCCTAGTATAAATCCTACTTGGTCATGGTTTATTGTCCTAGGGATAAGTTGCTATTACCTTTGCTCATTTAAAAAAGATTTTTGCATCAATATTCATAAGGAAATTGGTCTATAATTTTCTTTCTCTATTTTTACCCAATTTCTTTTTGGTATCAGAACTATATCTATGTAATTAAAGGAATATAGTATGATTACTTCTTTCCCTATTTTTCCAGAAAGTTTGCATACTACTGAAATTATTGTTAATAACATTTTTATAGAATTCACATGTAAATCCATGTGGACCTGGAGATATTTTCTTAGAGAGTTGATAAATAATGTTCAATTTCTTTTTTTCTAAAATGGAACTATCTAAGTAATTTATTTCCTACCCTGTTAATCTGGGCAATCTATATTTGTAATTTCATTTTACTTATATTTCATTTAGATTATAAAAAAATTATTGGTTTATAGTTGGGCAAAATAGCTCCTAATATTGCTCTAATTTCATCTTCATTGGTGAAAAGTTCACACTTTTCATTTTTGATACTGATTAATTCAATTTTCTTCTTTCCAATATCTAATCAATTAACTAAAGACTTACCTACTTTGCTGTTTTTTTTTCATAAAACTACAATGTAGTTTTGTTTATTAATTCAATAGTTTTCTTACTTTCATTACTTTTAATCTCTCCTTTTATTTTCAGAATTTCAAACATGGTATTTAATTGGGAGGGGTTAATTTTTTTTTCTACTTTTTTTATTATTAATACTTTTTATTTGCAAAACATATGTATGGGTAATTCCTACACATTAACCCTTACAAAGCTTTCTGTTACAAAATTTTCCCCCCTAATCCCCACCCCTCCCCTAGATAGCAGAATATCCACTACATGATAATTATGTTAGAATACTTAAATCGAATATATGTATAGTTATTGCCATACATCATGTTTTTGTTCAGGAGAAATCGTATCTATAAGAAAGAATAATCCGATAAAGGAAATACAATGCAAGTAAACATCAACAGAAAACATGAAAATGTTATGTTGTGGTACACATTTCACATCCCTCTCTCTAGGTGTTTATGGCCTTCTTCACTGAACAATTGTAATTGGTTTGAAGCATTTCATTGTTGAAGAGAGTCATGTCCATTAGAACTGATCCTCATATAGTACTCTTGTTGCCGTGTACAACGATCTCCTGGTTCTGCTCATCTCACTCAGCATCAGTTCATGCAAGTCTCTCCAGGCCTCTCTGAAATCGTCCTGTTGGTCGTTTCTTACAAAGCAATAATATTCCATAACATTCATATACCATAATTTATTCAGCCACTCTCCAATTGATGGGCATCTACTCAGTTTCCAATTTCTAGCCACAACAAAAAGAACTGCCACAACCATTCTTGCACATGTGGGGCCCTTTTTTTCTACTTTTTTAAATGAATTTCCAATTCATTGATCTTCTCTTTCTTGATTTTATGCACGTAAGCATCTAGAGATATAACATTTTCCCAAAGAACTTCTTGCATTGCTTTGCTAAAATTTTGCTATACTGTCTCATTGCCATATTCTTGAGTGAAATTGTCAATTATGTCCATGATTTGTCATTTCACCCATTCATTCCTTAGGATCAGATTATTTCATTTCCAAATAATTTTTGGTTTATTTTCCCTGACCCTTTACTAAAGGTAATTTTATTGTATCATGATCTGAAAAAGATGCATTTACTATTTCTACCTTCATGCATTTGATTTTCAGGTTTTTATATGCTTAGATATAATTAATTTTTGTGTAGACTCGATGTACCATCAAGAAAGAAGTATATTGCTTTCTGTATCCATTAAATTTTCTCCAAAGGTTGATCATACTTAATTTTTTCTAAAATTATATTTACCTCCTTAACTTCTTTCTTATTTATTTTGTGGTTTGATTTATCTAATTCTGATACAACAATTTTGATATTCTCCACTAATATAATTTTTCTGTCTAATTCTTCTTGCAGCTCTCTTAACTTCTCCTCTAGGAATGTGGATGCTATACTACATCATGTATATATGTTTAGTTATTGATATTCCATCATTATCTATGGTACCCTTTAGCAAAGTTTAGTTTCTTTCCTTATTTCTTTCAATTATGTCTATTTTTGCTTTTCCTTGATCTGAGATCAGGATCATTACCTCTGCTTTTTTTATGCTTGAGCTGAAACATAAAATATTCTGCTCTAGCCTTTTACCTTTAGTCTGTATGCATTACTCTGCTTTAAATGTGTTTCTTTAAATAGCATGTTTTTTAGGATTCTGGCTTTTGATGCAGTCTGCTATCCATTTCTATTTTATGGGAGAAATCATCTCATTCACATTCACACTTAAAATTACTAACTGTATTTCCCACCATCTTATTTTTTTCAAGTTATAATTTTCTCTTTCCTTTTCCCTTTTCCCTCCTCCCCAGTGTTTTGCTTATGAGCACTATCTCCCTCAAATAACCTTCCCTGTTTACAATCCCTCCTCATTTTTTTATTCCTTTCCCCTTCTACTTCTGTTCTCCCTTCTATTAGTCCCCCCCTCTTTCCTTTCTCCTTTACTCTTCTATTTCCCTATAGGGTGAAACAAGTTTCTCTATGAGAAGAAATATGTCTGATATTCTCTCTTTGAGACAGTTCCAAAGAGATTAAGGTTCCCACAATGTTCATTCCCCTCCCTTCATTGCTTCCTATGTAATAGGTCTTTGTTGCCTCTTCATAAGTTGTAATTTATTATATTTTACCTTCCCTTTCCTCTTCTTCCAGTACAATCCATTTTCCACCTCAAATTTCTTTTTAATATCATCTCAATAAAATCAAAGTATACTTACATCCTCTAAGTATGCCCATAACAGAGATAAAACTTCCAAGAGCTAAACATATATTATTCCCATATATGGATGTAAACTTTTTATCTTTTAAAAGAAACATAGTTTTTCTTTCTTTTTGTGCTTCTCGAGTTCTGCATTTTAAGGTCAAATTTTTAGTTCAGCTCTAATCTTTTCATCAAAAATAAATGAAATTCACATGTTTCATTGAATGAAAAGTAATGCTTAGTTTTGCTGGCTAGTTGATTCTTGGCTGCAATTCAATCTCCTTTGTCCTCTGGGATATTATATTTCAGGCTCTTCAGTCCTTTCAAGTGGAAGCTTCTTAGTCCTGGGAAATCCTGACTGTTTGGTGAAATGTTTCCTCCTGGCTGCTTTCAATAGTTTCTCCCTGATATGATAATTCTGAAATTTAGTTACAATATTCTTTGGAGTTTTCATTTTGGGGTCTCTTTCAAATCCAGGAATTCTTTCAATGGCTATTTTATCATGGTTCTAGGACATCAGGGCACTTTTCCTGGATGATTACTTGAAAAACTTTGCCCAGGCTCTTTTATTTCAATTTGGCTTTCAGGTTGTGCAATATTTCTTAGATTGTCTTTCCTTGATCTATTTTCTGGGGCAGTTGCTTTTCCAGTGACATATTTTACATTTTCTTCTAATTTTTAATTTTTTTGTTTTTATTTGACTGATTCTTGAAATCTCATTGAGCCATTTACTTCCACTTGTTCAATTCTAATTTTAATGAATTAGTCTATTGATGGTGGAGTTGTGAAATGATCCAACCAGTCTGGAGAACAATTTGGAAGTATATCCAAAGGGCTATCGAATTGTACATACTGTTTGAATCAAAAATGCCATTACTGGATCTGTATCCCAAGGAATTCATAAAAGAGGGAAAAGGACCCACATGTGCAAAATATTTGTAGTAGCTCTTTTTGTGATAGCAAAGATTTGGAAAATAATTGGATGCTAATTAATTAGGTAATGGCTGAACAAGTTGTGGTATATTAAGAAAATGAAATTTTATTGTTCTAAAAAAATGATGAACAAGCTGATTTTAGAATGGTCTGGAAAGATTTACATGAACCAAATGCTGAGCAAAACAAGCAGAACCAGAAATACATTGAACACAATAACAGCAATAACATGCAATGATCACCTATGAAATACTTGGATCTTCTCAGTGGTTCAGTGAACCAAAACATTCTCAATAGATTTTGGACAGAAAATGACATCTGCATCCAGAAAAAGTAATTTGGAAACTAAATGATAATCACAACTGTATTCATGTATTTCTGGTTTTTTTTTAAATCTCTCTCATGGTTTTTTTCCCTTTTGCTCTGATTTTTCTCTCCCAACATGATTTATAAAGTAATGTGTATTAAAATATTTTTTTAAAAATCCTTTTTGAATTCTTTCAAGAGAACTTTTTGAGATGTAGACCAACTCATATCAGCCTGTGAGGCTTCATCTGGAGTTGTTTTGCCTTTGATGTTCTCAAAGTTTGAAGTCTCTTCTTCCCAGTCTATCTATGATCAGAATTCTTTTTGCTTTTGTTAAAGGTTAAGGTCTGCTGTTAGGGCAAAGGGGAGATTGCCCCAAGCTTCCTCTACAGTCAACAGTGGCTTCACAGTGCCTTCAAGTGAGTGCTGCTGATTTCATTCTCATGCTAGGTGGGTGTGGCCAAGTTTCACATTATGCTGCAGTTCAAGAGCTTACTATTTGCCTTTTATAATTGTATTGGTTGCCTCACAGACCCACCTGGTCTGCTGATCCACTGGTTTCTGAACCAGGCCAGATTAGCCAGTGCTGATTTTGGCTGAGTCTCCTGGTATATTCCACTGGTGCCCAGATACTACTCTGCCCTAGATCCCTGAGCTGTGCCTGCACTTGGTCATCTTTCCGCCTCACCCTCCACCCCTATTGAAACAGACCCTTCTTAAAGTTCTTCCAAAATATCTTCTTTTGGAAATTTATTACACTCCAAATATTTGTGGATTCTCTCACTCCAAAGACAGTTCAGAGACTTAATCTGGTGTTGATCCAAGGGAAGCCAAGAAGAGCTCAAAGACCTGTCTACTCTCTGCCATCTTGGCCCCCGCCCCCCTGGATGATCATTCTTTAAGGTCTGCCAGGTACTAAGATTCTTAATCTTTATTTAAGTGGAAGCAAATGGGGCAGAGAAATTTGTAAGATCCTTCCTAATATATAAAAAAGCTTTTTGTGTATTTAGGAAGAAAAAGCCACTAATAGAGATTGATAATCATATGTATGATTGTTTCATTTCCCCTACAAACTTTTGGTGATCAAGAGCTATGATATGTTTTATCTTTGCACCCCTAATATCATAGCTATGTCTTTTGTATAGTACACATTTAATATACTTGTTAAACTAGACTAAAGTAAAAATCATATGAGCATAGTTTCTATAATGAAAGAGCTTAACAATTCAGTGTGGTGGATAATTGATCTTTTTCATTATAAGCAATATCTTAAAAAGAACTAGAAAGCAAAAAAAGGAAAAGAAATCAAAAGGATAAGGCATTAATGGCTGTGGAAAGACTGGAGCCCATTTTCCTAAAAACAAATCTTCCAAATTAACTATATCACTACACTAATCCAATTGTGATAGAGAAAGTAGAGGGTAAGAATAACTAAACAACGGATTAATTTTTTTTCAAAAGCTCTCTTCTTTTTCTTAATTGATTTTTTCAAGATGGAATACAATTCTATTAAGGGAAATGAGTTTGCTAGGCTGAGACTCCTTTGAACTGTTATTGTAAACATTGCTTCCTTGTATAGATTTTAAGAATTTTGAAATAAAATTTAATTTGTGAAAATGTACCTATTTAACTATAGAATGATCACAAAAGGGAATATTGCCAGTAATGATAAAGAGCTTGCATTGACTATGACATCTACAACCTAAGTTATTCCCTTAGAGAATATGATAACAATTATTTCCACTACATATTGCTAGTTTATTGTTTTTTGAGAAAGATTCACAGACTTAGAATGTCTCTACAGGCATTGAGATGATAGCAATGTATTAAAGTCAAAAATAATTTCCTTTTATTAAAATGTTTCTATATTTCAATGGCTTTATGCTTTCATAGTAGTATAAATTCCCTCCAATAAGACAGTCTATAAGTCCTACGATTTCTATTCTGTATTCATAAAAATAGTTGCATATTACTTAGTAACATGAAAAATGATCAGCTTGTATACTCTAAAGAAGTTAATAAAAATGGGATAACAATTGAAAGTAGGATTTTTTAGTATATTCTAGCTCAATTAGGAGTTTCTGTCTAACCCAACAGTTAAAATACCACCTCATAATGATCTTCTCTTTTCTTCCAAACTCATCCTGGAGTACTTATTCTGAACCCCAGAGACAGACATTACTTCAAACTGAGCACCACAGAGCTTTCTGTGAAACAAACTTTATTAATTGGCAGAGAAGTATAGATCTTAGAACTAGAAGGGACCTCAAAAGATGATCCAATTCAGTCCTTAGGCAGGAACAGTATTATTATTCATGCTTTATAAATGAGAAAAATGAAGCCTAACAAGTTTGCCCAAGGCAATAGCTAGGATATAGTGGTAAAGGAACTGGAACACATGTCTTCAGTGAAGCTTATCAATTAACACGATTGTAGCTATCAGCCTATGCACATGGAAGCAATAACTAATGAAGGAAGCTTTTTCTTTATGTTTGCTTCCTGCCTGATCCAAACTGAAATGGAAAACTATTAAAGCATGAAAATAGCTGTCAACTTTCTCAGTTTCTGTAACTTTCTTCCCATTTATAATTAACTAGAATTTGTCTCTTGTCTATCAGAAATACTAGAATCTTTTCTGATGCAGCACATGGATACATGCATACCATTCTGATGAATCCATTCTCAGTTCTTCCTCCTAAAGGAAAGTTTAGAGTGTCTTATAAGTTGATTGTTGTGTAATAGTAGTATTTTATGTTAATCTACAATTTGGATAATTCCCCATTTTGGCTTTCCCCTTTATGAAACTATTATATGCATACATACGTGTGTATATATGTATATATATGAAAATAAATCAATTAAGAAACTTTTGATAAACATTATAAGAGATATTCTGTTGAGGGCCTCAGGATAAATATGCAAAAGGAAAATAGAAACATATAAGCAGGGAAAGGGTAAAGAAACAATATATTTTAAAATAAGCAAATCTAGTAATTAGCAATTAGCAATAGAAAGATGGGAAACAATGTGACACCTATGTTATAAATTTTTGTGACTAGAAAAAAAACTAATTCCCTCAAAGTAAATAGGAAAATTATGCAGAGACATGACTATAGTATGAAACAGAATCCTCTTCAAGTATCCAAGTAGAATTGGAAAAGTAAAAAACGAACTTAGCATTGAGATCAGGGCTAGATTTGTAGATTTCAGAATTCATACATAGAACTCATATTTGAATCAAGTATTTCTGATAAAATCATAGAATTTAGATATAGAAGAAGAGAGGACTGAAAATAACTTTGGGATTCATGCGCATATAATAGGTAAAACATGAATGATGATCTAGCAAAGGCAAATTGGAAGAATCTTTTAGACTTGTATAAGAATAATGTCACAAAAATACAAGGAGGGAAGACTAATCAAAAGAATGTTTTTAATAGCAAGCCAAAAAGTATTTGTAAAATGGTTATTATATGTCAGATAATATGATAAATGCTAGGGACATAAGGAAAGGCAGAATTGCTAAGGAGTTCACATTTTAATGGTGGAGACAAGGTATATGTAACAACATAAATACAAGATATGTAGCATTGATGAAAGGTATGAGGAAAGTATTAGAATCTGGGGGGGGGAAGGAATAAGATCAGATTTTGCAGAAAGATCAAAAGAGATGACAATGAAGAAAACTCCATCAAACTGAGTAAAACTAGTCAATAGTGCACTTTTAGTTGTATGATAAAACCCCAAGCCAGACTATAAGAGGTAAAGAAATAATTAGAAGGTGAATAGAGATATGGGGTATAGATAACAATTTCCCAGAACTTCAGCAATGAAAGGGAGGAGAGACATATGACAATATCTTCTTGGGCTGTAATACCTAGTGATGTTTTTAAGATTAGAGAAGAATTGGGTATATTTGTAGGCAGCAGAGAAAAACTTATAAATAGAGACTAAAATTAGGAAAAGAAGAGGATGATCATAAGGACACTATAAAGGTGATGTAAGGGAATGATATCAAGACATGTAGAAGAGGAGGTCTAAAGGAAGCAAAGGATCATACCAATCATTCTTTAAATTAATAAAATAGGAGAAGAGATATTCAAGCTGTGGCAAAATTCATGCAAGCATTGCCTTATCTCAAGTTTTCAATCACTTACTCTTGATTCAATTTTACCCAATTATTCCCCATTTGGAAAAGCGTAAGTTCCAAAGCACTTGCAGAGAAAAGATACGAGATTGTGCTCACTGGCAATATGTAAAGTAATTATTTTTATTACATTGCTATTTATTTTGTCCTGAAGAAGTGTTATGTAATATTTTCTAAATTTAATAGTGGACTTATTTTTCTAGCAGGTACTGATCATTAACTGGAGCTTGATTAAAAAGTCCCCAGATTTACAATTTGTTAAGAGAGAATGAATAGTATTAACTTTTCTTTAGCAAAAATAACTCCAGTCCCAGTCACCTAAAATGTTTGATAAATAATTATTTGAATTTAAGAGTACTTGTCAACAATGCCTTAGGTCTTGAGTAATTAGAAAACAAAAACTCCACCTATCCAGTTCATTACAGAGAACACTTAATGTTGTATTATGGATATCAGATATGGATATCAGTTCTGCTTCTGATTTTTAGATTTCACTACCAGGCCTCCCACTGCCCAAATCTTTTTACCTCTCATTTAAATCTTGTTGTTTTCCCCCATTAGAATGTGAGCCCCTGGGGCAGATAGGTGGCACAGTGGATATATCTGCCCTGTGGAATCAGAAGGAAGTGAGTTCAAATTTGGCCTCAAATACTAACTTTATGACCCTGAGCAAGTCATTTAACCTCATTGTCCCCTCATCCCCAAAAAATAAAAAAGTTAAGTCTCTTGACTTTAAAAAAAAGTTTCTTCCCTCCCCCTTTTTATTTGTATCTCCAGCTTAACACAGTATCTAATACAAAGTAAATGCTGAATAAAATACATGTTATTTGCATTTTTTTGCAGGGGTAGCATTAGGGGTAGCAAAACTGTGTCTTTGCCCTGAGCCTGTGGAAGGAAATATCCTAATTTGCTATCCTATTGTATTCTATTGGAATCTACTCATAAGTCCATCAGGAAGAAATGAGATACCTTTCTCATTTGATATCCCCAAACGATTGGTAGTTCTCTGACTTAATAAAATCCAATCTAGTGCCACAATAAATTTGGTGTTAACTTTCTAAAATTTTTACTTTCGTATTTATGTAGTAGATTAAAAACAAAGAATGACTGTGCTTATTTAGTGGAAAAAAATTAAATCTGATGTGTAAATAAGATATGTGTCAATTAAATATTCTTAGGAAAGCTTTATAAGTAGTACTCCCCTCCAAATATTGCCTATGCATCTGACCAGCATTGTTTGATATTCTTGGACCCTGAATGTATCTATGCTAGGGAAGTCAACTCTATCTCCATATTCCCGATATAGATTTTGTTGGTTTTATTTTCTTGTTTGTTTGTTAGTTTGTATTGTGGGAAAGGTAGGAAATATATTTTGGATCAATAAGAAGTGCTTCCAAGAAACCACCATTTTTATGTCTTCATTTTTTTTAAACAGAAAGGAGTCTGTGCATCAAATTGAATTGAAAACTTCAGTTAACTGAACAAAAAGCATCCTTGATGCATAATCTGGATTTAGATAACATACGTAAATACAGATGTTCATTCATTGGAATGGTCAAATCAAGCATGACATTGGCCAATGAAATATTTTAGATGATTCAACCTCCATCAAACCATTAAAATAGTTAAATCTCCTGTTGCCCTAACTAAGGCAAAACCTAGTCCAAAAGCAGCCTTTTGCTCCCTAGTGGAAAGGAATGTACATTTCAGATCTAAACATTAATTTTCCAGGAGAGAAGCATAAAAGATGATTTTTAAAATACTTATATTGTTCTTTCTCTTCTTTTCCCTAACTCCTTTTAATTTGATTCTCAATCCATATATGATTCTTAAGATACCTAAGTTACTAATTCAAATTAGATCTCAATTATTCCTTTCTGTGATATACATTCTTTCTTATTCTTCCTTTTAATCAATGTCATTTATATTGAAAAAAATATTTTTTTCAGAAGTAATAGTCCCAGAGGTTTTAAAACTTTACTTCCAAATTTCATCAACCTATTTTTCTATTTCTATTTCTCTTCTAAAAAATAATTTCTGAAGTTTAGTCCTTAAAGATAATTTATTCATTTTCAAATAAGTAAATATTTATTAAATCCTACTATGTATATGATCAAATGGAAGTATGATCAAGTATGAAATGAATAATAATTTAATGATAATAAGAGATAGATGAAGAGGGAGAGACAAACAGTGGAAGGATGAAAAATACTTTCTTCATAATAGCAGTTTGTATAATATAAGAATTATCTTCCCTAGTTTAAAGCTAAGAAAACTGACTTTCCCTAAAGTGAAATAAATTATTTACATGGCTAGCAAGGTACAGAGAAAGAATTTAAAGCCAGTTCTCCTGACTTCAAGCTCAAGCATTTTGTGCTACTAGAAAATACATGTCACTCCTCTTTTGTAATATTCTAAAAATATAACTGAGTAGCAGAGAAGAAACAATGCAGGAGAAAACAAATTTGCACCAATGTTATCAGAATCCTAACAATTCTCTAACCAGCACTCTTTCCCTACTTCCATTCCTTGCATCAGCATGTAAAAAGCAAAAATATGTTTTATTCCTAACCAAAAGCAGGACAAAGTAAGCAACAAAATAAGAACACATTTGTTAAATATTTTCTATGTATTATGCATTGGGGATTACAAATAAAGAAGATAGTGTTTCTGAAGATGAGCTCCAAAAGAGCTTATCTTCTTTTAAAAATGTTTTATGGTAGTAAGTTTATTTTTAATATACATTGCTTTATTAATCATGTTGGAAGAGAAAATCAGAGCAAAAAGAGAAAACCATGGGAGAGATAAAGGAGCTTTAGTTCTTACTGAGGAAGATCAAACATGTAGAAGAGTTTAGTTGCAGGGTGAATGATAAGTCACTTGTCCCCACAGGAGTGACCACCACCAAGGAGAAAGGGAAAGGGGAGCTTAATGAAATAGATTTTCATTTCTATCTATAACCAAGAGTGGAAAAGAGGAAGGGAGCATGGGCACAAAGGTTGTACAGAGGCTCTGGGCTGTGGCATATAAAAGATGATCCTAATTATGCTATCTCTGGCTTTGTCCCTCCAGGTACGTTCTTTGGATCTGGGTGGCCTATCTGAGAGAGGAAGAAGTTGAGTCCTATTTACCTGCCAGAAGGACAGTATTCAAACCTTCTTAGATATATAGGTAGAATTTATTCTTGTTTTTAATTTAATATGTTTACACAAAAAATACATTATCACTTGAGAACTTTTCTTCTTTCAAGTAAAGATATGGGTGTATAGAGAGTCTTGATCTTAGAATCAAAAGAATTGGGTTCTAGTCCCCAATCAATCATTGAGTATATAAAACCTTTGCCAAACATTAGTGTGTTATTTGTCTAAATGCTAGCTATCCTCATTATAATTAATCCTCCAATCAACTGCTGTTATTTTTCTACATTTTCCCCATGAATTCCAGCGGATTCCCCACTCCTTCTAGCCTCATGTATAAATTCATTCATCTGTCATTTAAAGTTCTTCCTATAACTAATACTGATGATCAAGTTCAAGTCAGTCAATAGTCCTTCCTCTCTTCCACATAATCTATACTGTCCCACTTCTTAAATAGATGCATTAAAATGCAATCTATAAGAATGGTCTTTCCCCTCAGCTGTACCTTTTAGTTTTCTTGACTTCCTTAAAGATTCTGTCTAAATGCAACTTATTCCAGGAGAACTTGGTCCTGTCAATTACTAATGTCTTTTTCTATCAGAGTTCCTTCCCCCTATTCTGTACATATCTTGCTTCTGTTTTTGTTTTGTTTTTTTTTACCATGCTGTCTCCCCAAAATAATGAAGATAATTATCACAACAATTATAAATTAGTATTTATATAGCAATTACTATTTATCAGGCAATATGCTAAATACTTTACAATTATTTCATTTAATCCTTACAACAAGCCTGGGAGGTAGGCAATATTAGTAAACCTTTTACATATGATGAAACAAGTAAATATAAGCTAAGTGATTTCTCTGAGTCACAAATGACTGAGGTCAAATTTGAACCCAGTACTATCCTTTTGCCAGGACAGGCACGCTAACCACTGAATAAGAACTTGAGTGTGAGTTCTTTGATCTTCTTTCTTTGTATTTCCCAGCACTTGGCACTTTGCCTGGCATTTAATTGGCTTTTATGAATGTTTTTGCCTATACAATCTATACTTCCTCACTCAGCATTACAGCTAAACAGTGTAACAAAGTTGAAAAATGCTTGTTCCTCTTACACACACACACACATAAAGACATACACATACACACACATTTATTTATTTTTTTATTAATACTTTTTATTTGCAAAACATATGTATGGGTAATTCCTAAACATTAACCCTTACAAAGCTTTCTGTTACAAATTTTCTCCCCTACTCCCCACCCCTCCCCTAGATGGCAGGATATCCACTACATGATAATTATGTTAGAATACTTAAGAAATCGAATATATGTATAGTTATTGCATCATTTTTTGTGCAGGAGAAATCATATCTACAAGAAAGAATAATCTGATAAAGGAAATACAATGCAAGCAAACATCAATAGAGAGCATAAAAATGTTATGTTGTGGTCCACATTTCACATCCCTCTCTCTAGGTGTATATGGCTTTCTTCACCGAACAATTGGAAGTGGTTTGAAGCATTTCATTGTTGAAGAGAGTCATGTCCATTAGAACTGATCCTCATATAGTATTGTTGTTGCCGTGAATAATGATCTCCTGGTTCTGCTCATTTCACTCAGCATCAGTTCATGCAAGTCTCTCCAGGCCTCTCTGAAATCATCCTGCTGGTCGTTTCTTACAGAGCAATAATATTCCATGACATTCATATACCATAATTTGTTCAGCCATTCTCCAATTGATGGGCATCCATTCAGTTTCCAGTTTCTAGCCACTACAAAAAGAGTTGCCACAAACATTCTTGCGCATGTGGGGCCCTTTCCTTCTCTTATGATTTCTTTGGGATATAGGCTCAATAGAAACACTGCTGGGTCAAAGGATATGCATAGTTTGATAACTTTTTGAGCATAGCTCCAAAATGCTCTCCAGAATGGCTGGATCCGTTCACAAGTCCACCAATAATGCATCAGTGTCCCAGTCTTCCCACATCCCCTCCAACATTCATCTTTATCTTTTCCTGTCATTTTAGCCAATCTGACAGGCACACACACACACTTATTTAGATTCAAGTAAGGGATTACACTAGCATCAAATACTCTAAGAGATATCTTTGTCATCTGGCAATAAGGAATCTTTGAATTTCAAAATATGATAGCCTTCCAGTGGCTATTTCTTAACCTTAGGTACAAAAAAGAATGGAAGTGATTTGAAAATTCTCATTTTATTAAGCACAGTTACTTATTATACATTATTTCAAAATTACCCCCAAATTTATTGGTTAATAGGAGCACAAATTTTTTAATCAATTTCATAATAAGCACCAGAAAAATATTTGGCTAGTTGATGTCTGAGCTTTTTAATCCCTGAGAACAACAGCAACAACAAAGGTATAGAAACTTACTCCAGGGTATTCCTTCCCTTATAGCAAAAATTCTTTCATAGTACCTACTCAAAATCTCTGCTGTTGTTATTTCAGCTTATTCCTTTCTCTCTTTTCATAGTGCAAAAAACAGCTGCTGTCACTCATACTAAATCCCTTTATAGATCTGAAAATTGTAATTAACTCTCCTTAAGCCTTCTTTCCTCAAGTCTATATAAACTCAATTATTTTAGCCTTTCCTCAGAGGTTCCATTTTCAAACTTTTAATCATATTTATTGTTCTCTTCTGGACCCTCTCCAAGTTCCCCATATCAATTGTGAGACCCCAAATTGAAAGCAGTATTTGGTCAACATCTTGGCTAATACAACAGGGAGTATTCCTTCACTGTCCCCCATGGGCAGCTTCCAGGTTCATGCTGCCTCTTATCAGCTGAATCACAAGCCCGTAGAAGAGGAATGTAAGCAACAAAGGTCTCCAGCATATTCCAATGTATATAAGGAGCTTTTCTCCTTTGTGGGGTCATGGTCTCCTTTGTCAGTCAGTGAAATCTGACTTTCAGAAAAGTGTTTTGAAATGAATTAAATAAAATATATTGAATTATGAAGGAAATCACTTATATTGAAGTGTAACTACCAAATATTTTTCTTAAAACAACTTCAGAAACCTCAGGTTAAGAATCCCTACTTGAGATACATTTACAGATAAATAATCGTATACAGAATTTCTTTAAAAGTTCTCTGCATTAAATCATTCAATTATGAATTCTTAGGCTCAAAAGAGAACTTGTATTACCTAGTTCAGTTTTTCATATCTTGCCTCTACCTCTCGCATACACACACACATACATAAACATACACACATCCTATTTGATCCTTCCCAGCATCCTTCATGAGTATTCATACAACTATCTACTTGAATATGCTTAGTGACAGAGAATTCACTGCTAAGAACTCACTTATCCCTTAGCTAAACACTTCTATTTCTTAGAATGTTCCTTATGCTGAGTCAAAATCTATCAGTAACTTTCATCTACTGTATCGAGTTCTATCTGGGTCCAGACAAAATAGATTAAATTCCACTCCAAAAGACATCTCTTCAAATATCTAAAGACAACCATAAGCACTGGCTCCTCCCTACATTTTTTTTTCTTTCCTGGGCAAACAACAACACTAAAAACACTTCCACTTCTTTCCATTGTCCTTTAATAGCTTGGGATAGAGCACTTTCATCTCTTTGTCTCCAGGACTAGAGAAATTAGTATGAGAAATCTGAGTTGGGAGGGAATACTTTGAAAAGGAGTACACTTTTCAAATGGAGTACAGATGACAAGGAGGAAGAGAATGCAATTGACTCATTTTAGCCTATCTGGGAAGGAGGAAAGCTTCCTGGCTTTCTTGATCAAAAACTTACCTGTTGGGCATTTGATAAGCCCCATTCCCAAGTTCCTATAATTCCATAGAAATTGTCTTTTCCCTGCACAAGTCTTCTCCCCTTTTTGCAAATACATCCAGCTGTCTGACTCCCTATGAAAACACCACTTGGAAGTCAAACATCTGTAGATAAAGATGCCCTACCAAACTCATTCGTCAATGTTTAATACACCCCTATGCCCATCATACCATTCCCATCCTATTTAATTCCAAATCTCCAGCTACAATTTTCCAAACCCTGTTCTAAGTCTCCCATTCTACTTCATTATCCTCATTCTTTCAACCTATCCCTCCAAAATTTCCTCTAAAACTAGCTACCATGTCTGTTGTACTCCCTGGAATTCCTGAACCTTTGACAATAAACTGTTTTTTCTTGCTTGCTTCCCTATATTCTTGCATTCACCTTACTTCCTCCTCAAGACACAGACCCCCATGAGCACCCCTGCAGGACCTTCACTCATACCACTCTCATGATGGTAAATCAGAATATTTCTTGTTCCCCATGTCTTCTACCAGGCTTACCCTCTACCATAATCACATAATTACATTGCCTTCTTTGAAATTCATTCAGTGCATAATTATTACTCAATAAAGATTTTGGTACCTATTGTCTTTCAACCTCTAGGGCACTTTCTTTGCTCAACAAGAAAAGTG
>JAJPUD010022427.1:0-21427 GCA_023553655.1 Myrmecobius fasciatus | reverse complement strand
TTTTTTTTATTTGCAAAAACATATACATGGATAATTTTTCAAAATTGACCCTTGTAAAGCCTTCTGTTCCAAATTTTTCTTTCCCCCATCCCCTCCCCTAGATGGCAGGTAGTCCGATACATGTTAACTATGTTAAAATATATGACAAATCCAATAATGTATACATACTTATGTAGTTATCTTGTTGCACAAGAAAAATCATATCTACAAGAAAAAAAAACCCGAGAAGGAAAACAAAATGCAAGCAAACATCAACAGAAAGCATGAAAATGCTATGTTGAGGTGCCACAGGTCTCTCTGGGTGTAGAGTGCTTTCTTCATCATTGAAGAATTGGAACTGGTTTGAAACATCTCATTGTTGAAGAGAGCCATGTCCATTAGAATAGATCATCGTATAATCTTGTTGTTGAAAGGCCCTTAAATATTGTGTACTTTTTTTTAATGACTTCAGTTTTACTTTATCTATGTCTCAGTAAATCCCCTGAAAACTTGAACATCATATGACACTTTTGAGGGAGCGGAGTGGGGTAGGACAGTTATGTCATGTATTCAACTGGCAGAAACACTAATTTTGAAATAAAAGGAAACTCACTTCTACATGCCCTGCCATCACCTTCCAGGTAATACCCATTGGGACAGGAACAGGCATATTTTGGAGAATGATCATTGATCTGTGGTGCTGGTAGACATAGATACTCACAGCCACCATTTTCAGTATCTTCTTCACACCAGTTTTTACCTATTGGAATATAAAATAATCCTTTTAATTGGAATACAAGATAATCCTTTGTTACCTCTAAGAAATTTTAAAGTTTAATTTTTGCATCTTATGTCTACCAACTGTTTACAGTCATTTAAAACCATACCCTAATACTACAATATTAATATATGCTGTTAAATTTAAAGTATTTTTTTTCCAGGAAGTATAATTATCAGAATAGTAATTTTTTTGCATGACACAAAGACAATATGGCATAAAGCATGGAAAATCTATTTGTATGTCAATAAAGTTAGAAGACAAACTTCTGGTCTGCCTTCAAGATCAAATTATCTTGAGAGGTTTTATGGTGGTAATTAAAAGACATAATTTGTCTTAGAAGTTACCTGCTGGTTGTACAAGTTCATGGTATATAATTATATCTTGAGCATCATTTAGGTTGTTAACCAGAGTAGCCAATTCTGACCCTGTAAACTTGTTGGCACCATATACTGCTTCATTTTCACCATCTATCCAATAGACGCGGTCCTAGAAAAGAATTTTTAAAAAAATTGGATTATCTGTAGAATTTGTTGCACAGAATAATTAAAAATTTAAAATATGCTAAGTGCTGGAGATATAAAGAAACTTTATTCACAATCAGTATTAACCAAAAACTTTCATAAGAATAATGCTATAGAAGAAAAAATGTTTTCTACATCATGCTGTAGCAAGTTTGTACTACTGAAATAGATATTAATTCAAGGAAAGATGAGCTCTTGAATGAAAATTTTGAGGCATATTAATTTAGGCATATATTAATATTCAGTTCAACTTTTATAAAGACTAGATAAGATGAATATGCTTTTGAATTAAAGTTGACTTATTCCAGGATTTCAAAGAAGTCAAGAAAAAAAGTCTCAAATCCAAGAAATTGTTCCCCCCCCAATATCAGTAAGAATAGGAATAAAAAAAAGAAATAATTTGTGAGTCTACACCCTTAAGCCAAGAGTTGAAATACTTTGCATCCTACCTCAAATATTGTGACAGCAAGAGGATGTGCTAGGAACTCAAGAGACTTGAGTACTATTCTACGATCTTGGCCATTCAAATCCACACTGGACAGCATGTGTAGTTTAGAATCGAGCCAATAGAGACGACTTTTTACAAGGTCTAGGTAGGAAAAATGAGTTAAATTATTTGCTAATGCATTCAACATAAGATGAGCCTGGATTACATACATTCATCTGAAGTGTATATATATCTAAATGGTTTCTTCTATAATGCTTTTTATAATTTTGAACAAAAAACCCATTAAATGAAACAGTTTATTTTGCCATTTATATTTGGAAAAGTAGAGTACCAAGATATTATGGAAGCTATGCTACTGTTTCCAGTATTGCTAACTTTCAATATAAAATCTAGAATGAAGGTACACAAAGATTTTGAGGTTCCTACAATTGGCAACATTCTATCCCTGAAGAGATTATATGAACAACTATCTTTAACATCTTTATGAGGACAAATCTGCTTTGGTATGATGTGCCTTTGTTTTAGTACCTTAAATCAAAGAGTTGGGGAAAAAAAAAAAACAAGAGACATACCAAGTGTAATTCCATTAGGCCACTGAATGTCTACAGTCACCAGTGGCCGCCTGTCAAGTCCATTCATTCCTGCTTTTTCTATTTTAGCTGGTTCTCCCCAGTCTGACCAGTAAACAAAACTGTAAAGAAAATATTTAATCATAAACATCCTTGATTTAGTAACAGAATTTATGGTACTAACCCTTTAAAGTATCAGCTAACAGTTTTGTATAAGTTGTTAGATTGATTTTTGAAAAGCTGATAGTCTACAGTTTTTGAATAAATCTTTATTTCTATAACATGGAGTTATTTATATTATACCCAACACACAATGAAATATAAAATAATGTTCAAAAATGTAAAAATTAATAAATTTACATTAATCATCTAACTATATTAAGACCCACCAGGATTAGATACAAAGGAAATATATTCAATGGAATCTTTCAGATCATGTATTCTTTTTAAAAACACTTAAAATATTATGTAGATACTCCTTTCCCAATTGAGTGTTCATCTTAAGGGGAAAAAAATCTGGGTTAAGATATCATTAAGATATCATATGACTTTTCTGGCCCTGTCTTTGCAGGCAGACATTGATCCATGGGAAGGGGCAAAAATCACATATCATGAAGGTGCCTTGCCAAAACTCTAACAGCAATAACTCTGAAAGTTATCCAGGTGGATAATTATACATTAATGCTACAAAACGCCAATTCTAAAACTTCTATGGGAAATTACCTTAAGAGTTTACATTCTAGTATTATAAGTCTTTAGCTGGCACTTTTCAGTTTACATATGAAGCAAGAATGGTTCATTAATGACCCACAATAAATCATTCATCTTCTACCTATAAAATGCTCAAGGGATAAATTTTATGCTTTCAAAAGACTGAATGATGGAGTACAAGAGGTGTTTAAATTGGGAAGCTGTAGCTGACCTTAAATTGCTGGGAATAAATAGAAGATACTTTAACATCCTTTAATAAAAGGAACCAAAGTAATGTGGCTCAAGTCAGTTTTAAAATGAAATTGTTGCTGGACACCTGAAATAAATCACTTGCTAAGAATATCACAACTTGGCTTCATTATAGCAAATGTGAGCACATTTCCAGCCAACATTAGTTTATTAACTTCCAGCTTAGCCCAGTACCTTTCCTGGGTTACCTTTGAAGACTTAGATATTTGCTATTAAACTCATTAGGAAACAAATGATTGTGAGTTATAGAGGCCCATGGAGGAACCATGAAATTATTGGTTGTCACCATAATTTACTTTTATACTGTAGCTTCCAAGTAACTTAACAAAAATGCCTAGAAACTAACCCAGACAATGGGTCCACAGCTATGGAGGCAGGCTCTCGCAAATCAGAATTAAATAGGATCTTCCTCTTGGTTCCATCTAAAGTAGCCACTGAAATAGTCTTGGAAGCCACATCAGTCCAGTAGATATTCTTGTAGACCCAGTCAACAGCAATGGCTGCAGGATTATAGACATTGTCGATCATTTTAACATGTCTACCAACTTTGTCACGAGCATCAATTGCAGCACTGAAACAGAACAGGGTCACATGAGATTTGAGAATTTGACAAATGAGGACATTTATGCCTCCAGATGCTTAAAACTTCATAAAATAGCAGATAGCATTATATTTTTGTCTGAATTTAACTAGGTTATGTTGCAGGTCAGATTTTGGCATGAGAACACCTGTTGCTAGAAGCTAACACTAATTAGTTCATTTGACAAGCTATGACTTTCATTAGTAAGACTTTGAATCAAATTTTATGAGGCAATTTTCAGATAATGACTCAAAAAGCATTACTGAAAAACTTGATATTATAAATACAAGAAATTATAACACTGCTGTTGCTGTATACTTTTAGAATGGTTAGTGAGGGTAAGGAATATAAATTAGCCTTATTGGCAGTGCTTTGCTGGTAAATGTTAAAACTGATTCTTCAGGGGAAAAAAGCATATGCTTACACTTTTAAGTATAATCTTCATTAACACAATTACTTTCTTAAGTTTGGACAATCAACAAAAATGTATTAAGTCTTGACTTGTAGTATTTGCCAATTTCTGAGGTATAAATGCTCATACTGAAAACTTTACCTTTACCAGAAGAAGCCAGTTCAAGCTGGTCCAGCACATGCCAGCTTGTCAGTCAAACTATTTATCTTCCCTGATTCTATTCTCTGCAACCAAAATTGGGTCTCATTTTATAACCAAACATCGAACTTATCACATGAATGCCAAAAAGTTTTAAAATCAACATTTTTATTTGGCAGTATCTTACCAACAATCCCAACAGTGATAGAATAACCCAGTCATTCAAATACAGTCAAATGAGCACAGGGAAAGTTACCTGAAGATTGCTTTTTGGCTTAGATCAGCCCAAAATAACTTCTGGGCAGCTATGTCAGCATCTAGTGCTATGGTATTTCTTAGCTGCACTACAAGTTGAATGTATTCTTTCCTTTCCAGGCCAATTTTTCGGATGTCCCTTCGATTAGTGAAGATTAAGCTTGGTTCCTTTCCTGAAAGCAGAAAGTTAGGCTTTAGTCTCACTGTAAGAACCTCTCTCAGATTCTTACAGGGCAATACTAAACCAAAATACAATAAATAAAACTAAGTACTACCTTTTACTTCAGTCCAATCTTCTGTTCCAATTACTTCCTATTTATTTATACTATGGTTTTCCCATTTAAGTGAAATGGAAACATCAACTGGTCAAGACAAAACCTTTAATTCTTCCTTCAATTTGAACTGAATCAAGACTCACATCAATAAAAGAAAACACAAAAAAAGATACCTGAAAGAGGAATGACTTCAGACATTTTTGAAAACAGTCCACCATATCTGTATATAACATTTTTATGTGTTGCTAAGGGATAAAACACCAAAACATTTTCTGGCTTACTGATGAAGAGATTCTCCATATTCTTGTACCCCAGAACCATTCCATAAACCTTTCAAAATTAATGAAATATGAGAAGTTTAGACTTTGCTGGCATAAACTGGAAGAATCTGGGGTCTCCTCCATGGCATGATGAAAATGTCATGCTATTTTTATCGTAAAACCTTAGTTTATGACTCCCCCAATTTGAAGCTACTTACTGCTTTCCAGTAAGATTGCAATCAAAACAAAATGTCAAGCTAAAACATATATGCTAATTGTACCTATAGGAAACACTTGCTTACAGAGGAAATCTATGTTAAAACACTACTTTGAATTTCATTTACCTACTGCCTTGCACACTCCAGTGGCAAGATCCATTTGATAGCCACGACTACATTCACACTTGTAACCGCCTTTTAAGTTGATACAAATTTGACTGCAGATTCCAGGATTTTGGCATTCATCAATATCTAGGAGGGAAATTTAAAATTAGTCTTGCTATTCCTATTCCTTACTAGTTAAAAGCTTGATTTTTTTCCCTTTCAAGTTCCCTGCAAAGATAGATTTTTTTTTTGGATTCTTACCACCACATGTCTTCCTATCTATTAGTTCAAACCCAGCAGCACAGTCACATTCATAACCTATAATTAGGTCTTTGCAGATATGGGAGCATCCACCATTGTTAATCAAGCATTCATTTACATCTAGAAAGGGGAAAAAAAAAGCATACCGTTTTTGTGGCTACTGTTCTATTGATCATTGGTCTAAGCATTTACTTGAAAAAAACAAATTTGTCCTAATGATTAGTCTAAATTTCTTCATGAAAATAATTAAGTGGTTTCTTCCAGAGGACCATTTGAGATTAAGCATCTTAAAGGGAATATTTTTTTTTTAAAACAAGTTTCCTGGAGGTATGGCTAAAGATATATACAAACCAGAACATGGAAGTACAAGTAAAAATAGTATGGGCACTGGGAAGAAGAGAAGTCTTCATTTTTCCCTGTGATTTGCCCCAACAATTACATCTTATTTTATAGGAATATGTATTTCTTTCATTAAAGATTGTGTCCTTAGGTACACCATGGCAATTAGTGGCAGCCAAGAGACATTTATAGCAAAGGGAGAATGGAAGAAGAAAGAAAAAGAAACTAGAAACTTGATTCCTATTTTACATAAAATCTATGAAAACCAGCTGTTGGCTAATATAACCAAGAATTTACTAAGCTAGTATATAAGTAGAATTTCTATCAGACTCTTGGAAAAGTAGGATTCAGATCCAAACAGCAGCAACAAAATTCGTTATTGGTCCCTCCTGAGAAATTTTTAGCAAACTTGTTCCATCAAAGCTAATCAACTTTAAAATTTCTCTGCACTTCCATCTAGATCCTTAAATACTTTTACTTACTGCACTCTTTCAGAGGTTCATCACTCCAGTCCTTGCAGTCTTGTTGCTGGTTGCACACTCTGTTAATGTCTATACATTCCCCACTTCTGCACTTGAATTTTCCAGGTCCAGAGCACTGATTGGCTATACATAATCCAGAGTACAGAGAGAAGAAAATACCCATTAGGAGGGTACTGCTGCTACAGCCACACCCCTCCCACCCCCAATTTTACTCTGCTGTAAAAGAATGATGATGTTTACCATTTTTGCAATTGATTTCATCTGTGCCATCTATACAGTCTCTGACCCCATTACACTGTCTGCTGCCATGAATACAGTTGCCATCTTCACATTCAAACTGGTCAGGCCGGCAAGTTCGTGAAGCTAGGGAAAAAGAAAGAAATGCCTCTAGATGACAAACTATCCCACCATATTAGCTAGTGAAATGCACCCCATTAACTCTGATTTTAAGGTAGACATGTAGAAAGCCAAGACAATAAAGAAACTACTTACGACAGTTTATCTCATCACTTCCATCTTTGCAATCAGGATCACCATCACAGCGCCATTTCATATGGATACACTCCCCTGAGCCACACTGGATCTCACTGGTTGGGCACTTTTCATGAGGCATAGGCTGGCGTCCACACTGCTCAAGGGACTCATCAGACTGATCAGAGCAATCAGCATCATCATCACAGACCCAGCTAATAGGGATACAGGAAGAAGTGCTACACTGGAATTCATGGGCACCACATGTAGGAGGAGCACAGTCCAGCTCATCACTCCCATCACTACAATCATCCTGACCATTGCAGACAAAGTTTTTAGAGATGCAACGGCCACTGGAACAAGTGAATTCTTCTGGACTACATGTTACATTGCCTAAGAGAAAAATGGAATGATCTCTTATCAACATTTGAACTTTATTATCACCCTAACAATGTTATAAACATCAAGGTTTACAGTCATATCAGAATTCAAAAGTCAGAATAATTTGTGTTTATTACTAAAAGTAATATTCAGTCAGATTTCTATAGTACTAGTCAACAGAAATAAATGTTAGGGAAGCTTCTAAAAATGTAGATGAAATGAGAAATGAACTGAGACAGGGTGGAAGGAAATAATAAATCCATGTATTATCACGAACTGCCATTTTTTCCAAGATTAGTAAGGCATTAAGTTGTTAGAATGTAGAGGCTTATCAAGAAGCATATAATATAATATACAGGTTTACCTCTGTGGATAGATTTTCTCTTTACATTCAACTCCTTATATAGTCATGAATGCCATGTGCCTATAACACCATTTTATTAGAAGAAAAAAGTTTCTCCAAAATAACATATCCATCAAATTGTCAAAGACAAAAAGAGGGAAATGACAGTTGTTGGGGAATTGAAAGAAAACAGGCACACTAAGTCATCATTGGTGGAACTGTGAATTATTCTAGCAGTTTGGAACTATGCCCCCAAATCATTAACTAGGCACATAAAGTGTATATCAAAGGGTGACCCCTCAATAATATTACTAGGTCTATATACTCAAAAAGATCAAATAAAGAAGAATCTACATTTAAAGAAATATTTATAACAGTTCTTTGTCATAGAAAAGAACTGGAACCTAATGGGTTACCCATAATTTAGGGAATGGAAGAACAATAGCATATAAATATAATGAAATAGTATTGTGTCATAAGAAAAACTAAAATGGATGGTTTCAGAGAAATCTGGGGAAGTCTGATTGAATTGATGCAGAGTGAAGTGAGGAAAAAAATTTTATATGACATTATGAATAATAACCGCCCCCCCCAGCCTTAAAAACCTTAAGAAAACTGATCCACCACAATTCTAGGGGACCGGCCAACTTGACAAAATGAGGCAATATTTTTGGAAGTGGTCAATGCAGGCATTTTCTTTTTATGACTATGCATATTTGGTATGAAGGTTTTCTTTTTTTTTTTTTTGGAGGGAAAGAAAATGAATGTTTAATTAAATTTATTTTCAGTATCTTTTTTATTTGCATTGTGATGTAGCTTTTAAGTTGGACAGAAATAAAGTATCAGACATGACATTCAAATTTGTGTGATTAGTATAAGTCACCTCACTGGGCTTCAATGTCTTATAAAATAAGTGGATTAAGCTAGATGACCTCTGAAGTCCCTCACAGCTTCAAATCTATGAACCTGAATTCATAGGGCAGCATGTTATCAAAAAGCACTGGAATCAAGAGTGAGAAATGGTTAAAGTTTCAAAACAGATTTATCTTTTATTCAGAGAAGCAAATCAACTTGACCTCTTAGTCTGTGTCATCTTTTATCAAATAAAAATACGTATACTACTGCAGCATGGGAACAATGAGATAAAGAATCTGAAAAGTAAGGTGTTATACAAATGAGCTATTTTGGCCTCTTATCTAAATGAGGAGAAAGTAGAAAGTAGGATGGTATTCCTATATATTTCCTTCTTAATCTCTAGTTTTATTATTAGGCCAGGAAGCAAGTACCAACATATAACTTTCAAATTTTAGAAACCCGACATGAGCAGATTATAGGACTAGATTACAATCTAAACCTTAAAAAAAAAGGCATGTTAATCCTGGTTACAAGTCTAATTCATTTTATAAGAACTTAAACCAGATAAAAATGAACGTGTTTATAGGTTATTACTTTAATCATAAGAAATAGGGTAATAGGGTAGAAACTACTGCTCTCTTGGGAAACAATGTCTATTTTTTTTTTCAAAAGGGAAACATTTGGCAACTTTGTGGCTTTCCAATATAAATTAAGAATGAAACATTAAACTTGATCCCAGGAATGAATTAGAGAAGAAACTCATTAGACCAGGTGGCAGTTACTTTAACGCCAGAAATCTCATTATATACTTTAAAAAAAAAAAAGATTAGTATTCCCCATTACTAATGCCCAGAATTTGAATACCTATAGCCACAATCAAAAGTTCTTAGATTTGTCTTGTAACTGAAGAGCTTGGGATCTTACTTAAAAGGGGAATCAAAGTTGACTAAGAACTGCTTATTCAACATAAAGTTTCCTTCATAGCCTCACTTTTAACATATACCATGTCCTATACATTTTCAGAGGCAAAAAGATGAAAGAACAAGAGAAGCTAGGCAAATGAATGAACTCAATGGAACGCCTTTGAAAAAGGAAGCTGAAAAAGTGGGGGCCAGGGGCCTGGAAGAGAAGATATCAAAGTTATTTTGTTCTGGTTGCCTGCATCAAGGAAACAGGTTTACCATTATACTCTGGCAAGCAAGAAAATGAAGTCAGAGATGGAGATTTTCCTAGAAAAGTAGAAACTAAGACTAACTTGGCAAATTTTAATAGTAACATCCAGAAGTGGAAACTTTCATATTTGAAATAGGAAAGAAATTTTGCTTCTTCAACCCCCAATTTTGGCTTGACTGGATTTGGGTCAGGAGTGCACAATTATTTTGCCAAAAGGGTAGGCAAGAAAGGTTGCATTTCCCAACTTGCTAACGGTCTACTCCCGATATTTCTTTATTGCTTTATTCTGACTCTAGGAGTATTGGAAATGTATTAGTTGATGGATCTAGAAAATTTCTTAATAAGAGCTTTTAGAGAGGGGCTATTAAAATTGCTAATCAGAAAATTTGAGTTCTTACTCATACCAACAGCCAAGAGCAAATCACTGAAGAAAGTCAAACTGTTTCAATCAAATTTTTGTCTCTTAGCAAAGAATCCTTAGGATAAGCCATTCAATGGATTCAATACTTGTATCTTCTTACCACAGTTTTCTTCATCTTCTCCACTGTCACAGTCGTTTTCACCATCACACTTCCAGGACACTGGGATACACTGAGTTGATCGAACACCACAGCTGATCTCATTTATTCGGCAAGTTCTCATATCTGTTGAGGATACACAGTCTCAAAGGAACCTCAGAACTGTGATAAGTGATACAAGGTGCTGAGGAAGATTACCATTTCTTGGTACTTATGATGTTCAGTATTTAGCCATCAGAAGAGCTTATTTATTACTTCCATCTGAGGAAGTATTTATTTCCAGCGCTACTCCTCAGGACCCTGATACATTTGATGACCAAGCCCAAAAAGTTTCCTTCAAACCCTTGAAGTAATTTCAAGGTGAATATTAGCTTCAAGTTCTATTAATTCAAACTACTGGCTTCCTGTTATTTCCTTGCCTCATATGGCAATAGTGTGATACAGTAGAGTTTACTAAACTGGGTCAGGATCTGGGTTCTAATCCCAGCTGTGCTTTCTATCTTGATCATTTTCTCTAACTTCACCTAAGTAGATCAGAAAAATAAAGTACTTTATAGTTCTAAAATAAACAACAATAACAGCTAGCATTTGTGCACATTTTGAGGTTTATAAAGTGCTTTACAAATTTCAATTCATTTAATCTTAACAACCTGAAGGGATAAGTGATGCTATTATTCCCATTTTATAGAGGAAGAAATTAAGGCAGGTAGAAGTTATCCAAACAAAGATATGCTATGTATGTCCTATATCAGTGTTCTTTGTAATATCTATTTCTTTTATATCTCTCAAGATCCCTTGCACATTCTGACCTTCTTTTACCCTCTTATTCCAAAATTTCTCTAGGCAAAATTCTTCACTCTAATGCCAATCTTCCCTTTTTCTTTAAGAAACATTTCCCTTCTATTAAGTTGGGGAGGAAAGAAATAAGATTGATTTTTAAAATTCCTAATAGCACTTAGTCAGATTTCAACTGTTAACATGTTAGATGAAAATATTCTTTGATCCAGGGCACCTAGGTGGATAGAGCACTGGCCCTGAAGTCAGGAGGACTAGAGTTCAAATCTGGTCTCAGATACTTAACACTTCCTAGCTGTGTGACCCTGGGCAAGTCACTTGGCCAAACTGCCTTATCAAAAAGAATAAAAAAATATTCTCTGAACCAATGGAAGGGAATTGTAGATTCTAAAATTATTTACTTTATAGATTATGCATTGAAATTGGAATGAATAGGTTTTGCTCAATTGAGGGTTTTTTTTTGAACATAGCAGGAAAGAGTAGAAGGTAAATCAGGATTTAAAAATAACTAATGATTCACAATAAGTTAATTATTGTGTTTGAAAATGATAACTCATATCACTAAGACTTGCTTAAAGTTAATTTTGTTTCTATTTTTTTTTCTGTCCCTGACAAATAATTTAAATATCCTTTTATTTAAGTAAGTGAAATATCAGACCTAGAATTGTTTGTTTGTGTGTGTGGTATAAAATTTGTAAGTTTACTTTTAGCTTTAATATTTTAGTTTTCATTTGCAAGTTGCCTTGCAAGTCATGCTTCCTCATTTAGAGGGATATTTATAAAGACAATAAAGATCAACAAAGGTCCTCAGGTTTTTTGTTTTTTGTGTACATACTTTTAAGGAATGCCTACTACCTTACTTTGTCCACTGTAGGATTTAGAATGCTGAAAGCTTTCATATTAAGTACCATTTCTATAGAGTAATCCAGAACATGTGGGTCATTTGTACACCTAGTCAATGAGTTCTCAGTGGATTTGAGGCAGCAATATGAATGCTCAACACTACATATATAGCTACTCAAGAGAACGTTAGTTTAGTCATAGGCTCACAAACTGAAATGGGGGGGGGGACTGGTAAATTACTTGTATTGAGATTTATCAATGACCTATGTCAATAACTGCTTCCTGGATAATGAAGATCCTTAAAGATGTTGTAAGCAGGAAGGGGGTTGGTTTGTGAGAGGGGAAAAAAGATTTAAGTATTAAAACACTGATTTTCAGAATCAATATTTAACTCTACCATGGCAATGTAGAAAGAAGTTTTCTAGTGGATGTAGTTCCCAGGTTGAAAATATACCACATAATGGAAGCCATTCTTCCAGTGTTGGAAGAAACTTCAGAGGCCATCTAATTTAATCCATACCTGATCAAAGTTTCCTTTAACATCCTTAATAAGGTCACCTAGCTTCTGCTTGGAAGTCTTCAACATGGGCTCCATCATGTTGAAGACTTCCAATTCATTTATTTTTTGGTATAGTTAGGATTTTCAAGGAAGCTTTTCCTTACATGCAATCAAAAAATATTTCTGCATTATTTCTAGTTCTGCCTTCTTTGGATAAATGAAACAAGTCTATTCCCTCTTCTGTTGACAGCCCTTCAAGTACTTGAAGCTAGCCCCTTAATCTTCATTTATAAATTCCAAAAAGTGACCATAAGAACATTGGTTAACTTGCCAAGGTGACAATCAAGTAGTAGCACTTACTACATTGTTCTGGCCTTTCATCAGATCCATCTTCACAGTCTGGGTCCCCATCACACTGCCATCTGTTTGGTACACATTGGCCATTATTGCATACAAAGTCAGACTCAGCACATGTCTTCTTCACTACAAATAAAAATTTGTATTCAGTTACAGAGTTAGTGTTAAAATTATTCAGTAGTCTATTTGTTTGGCAGAGTACAAGGGGCCTCTCTGGAAAACTATATTTTAATCTCTTTAATGCTAGGTTTCCAAGTCAGCCAAATAAACCCTTAATTGTGGCTACATGTTACTCTAAACTGGTAAGTGGCAATATCCAAGGGTCGCTCTTATCTTTGGGTACATCAGGTGTTTTTCCTAAAAATGGTTAGCCCTATGAAAAATTGCTACATGAAAATATTGGAAACTGAGCCTTGCCAGAAGAAAGGAGAGAGAACAACCCCAATATAATTTCTCTAATATAAAAGATTCTCTTATGAGTTGAGGAATTAGAACATCCATTTCTAAAGAAAATTCATAATTGGTCATATTTAATGTTATAGCAAATTTTATAAGTTGTTTTCATTAAAAAAAGGGAGAAGTACAAAGCAAGAAAAATCCTCAAGATGAATGAGTGACCACAGCAGATAAGGCAAATAAATTACTTATGTGAAATAATAAATTGGGTATTTTTAAGAATAGAAAGGTCCCAGCCAGCTTGTTACAAATCCACAACTTGACCCCAAAATGGAGGAAAAATCCTAATGTTTTGATTGACACTTCCCAAATACTCAAAGCACATTTCTCTAAAACAGCCAAGCCTAAGAAAATGAGTGCTACTTATGCAGTTGAATAATTCTTAAGGATGTGTGCCTACCAGTTCCTATTGTTCAGCGATGAAGATAGTCATATACATCCAGAGAGAGGCCCGAGGGAACTGAGTGTGAACCACAACACAGCATTTTAACGTTTTCTGTGAATATTTCCATGCATTTTGTTTTCCTTCTTAGGTTGTTTTTTTTTTTTCCTTTCTTTCTAGATCTGATGTTTCTTGTGCAGTAAGATAACTGTATAGATATGTATACATATACTGGATTTGCCATATAATTTAACATATTTAACATGTATTAGATTACCTGTCATCTAGGGGTGGGGGTGGGGGGAAGGAGGGGAAAAGCTTGGAACAAAAAAAAAGTTTTTGCAAAGGTCAATGTAGAAAAATCACTCATGTTTTGTAAATAAAAAGCTTTTAATAATAAAAAAAGGATGTGAGCCTTAATTTTATTAGCCTTGTTGTATTGGACTTGAATTTATATTTTCTTATAGCTTTACTATGATTTTAGTGTATCTAGTAGTAGATACCACTTCTAATATAGATCGGCAAACTCATTTCAACTCCTAGTTTTTTGAAAACTACTTAGAGAAGAAACTTCAAGATTATGTATAATTTGCCCATAGTCACCACGAAATGCAAGAAGCAGAACTTCAAACTAGAGCTTCATAACTTCAAAGTTACCTCTCTATGTCATGCTGAATTTCGCTTCTGGTGAGAATTATTTTGTTTACATTCACATTGTCACAGTTTTAATTGTATTTCATAACCATAATTTTATCCAAATAGTTTCTAAAAACTTCTGTTTTCAGAAGCTAGATAAGGTAATTAATATTATGGGGTTTTATCCAGCTATTAATTATTTTACTTTTTATTTACTATTTATTTAATTAATAATAATTAATTAACTCCTTAGTGAAGCCAAGGAATATAGATAATGGGACTTGTAGCTATTCCCCAATCAGGGTCATCTTTTCTACTATTCTCTTTCTTACCCATAAGTAAATCCCCTTAGATCTTTCTGTAAAAGTGGTCTTTTTCTTCTCAATACTATTGATATCCTTTGTAACTGAGGTCACATATCAGCACATACCACTACTGTATAAAGCAGACTCTTAATAGCCCTCCACCAATTTAATTCCTTCACATAAGCTTCGACTTGGTCAGAGAAAGTTGTTCAAGTTCGAGCAAAATGAGTTCAGCTGAAATATCACTTGGTACTCGATGTAAAAATATAAAATGAAAAGTTCAGGAATACTATGACTCAGGTACATAAAGAGTTAAGTTGATCTTTAATGATAGGATTTAGATGGTGAGAAGGGCAAATTCTTTTTTAGTTCAGATTTAAAAGAATTTAGAAACAGTGGTGACCAAGTACTTTACAGTAGGAATGTCCAAGTCTTTGATCTCATCAAAAGTTCTTAGTTACTAAGAAGCATCTATATTGACATTTAGAACAATTATCTTGTGGTTTGTGGGTGACAGTACCGAGATAGTTTATTTTTTTAAATCAAATTGTATTCTAGAAATTCTGTCCTAATTCAACATTTGAGCTTTGAGGTAAGGACACAAATATTGAAGTTCTATCATTCAACTACAAATGAATTCCTCTTCAGATCTACCTAAAACCTGTCCCTCAAAGCTAATGTTAAGTTCTACCACCATAAGCTTTCCCATATAACTGATTTGAGGAAACCATTCCTGACCTCCAATAGGTGGTCTTGGCAAGAAGACTTATTTTGGATCTTGACCAAATCCAGGTTCATGTTATTCATTTAAAGAAAGACATATTAGATAAGCTCTTTGAACAGTATCAATAGAACTACCATACTCTAACTACAGTAGTCTGAGTAAATATAAAAAGAGCTCACATTATGTAAACTGAGCTGCTTAAATGATAAACTGTTGTGTATGCAGTTCCACAGGGATGAACAAAGGGACTTCAGTTTTTTAGCTTAGGGTTGAATTGAGATCATTTATGACTCTGTCTCCAGAAGAATGAAAAAAGTAAGCCAGTCATTTTCACTCACGAGGACACTCACTTCTTCCAGATAATGATCTGTTACAGAACATACAAATCTAATTCCTTTAAGTCACAATATAATCAAACTGATAAATGAGAAGAAAAGTTGCTCTAAGATGGATTTCTTTGGATAGCAAGGAATTTTTAAAAAAATTCTTATCAGTCTAATTACCTGTGGGCAATTGGAGATAATGTAGCAGAATGACTCTCTGAAATGAAATATTACAACTAGATCCATGTGCTTTCCCACTTCCATTTTATAAGTAAGGAGATTAAAGGATTTGTCAAGGTCATGAAAACCTATTCCAAATAGGGATAAGTTAATGTCAGGTGAATAAGGTGGTTGTAGAACATTACATCTTGGAGCACATTGATTATGGGAGATGTTAGTAATAGGATTAATAGAAGGAAGATTAGAATAAATACCTTATTCTTTCCCCTACCTCAGAACTCATAATATTTTTATGAGAATTGTAATAGAAGAATAATATTAAGAATAACAAGAATTATGAGTATTATAAGAGCTGAGACTACCATACCTAATCTCTTTCTCCCAGCAAAGTGTATTGGACAAAGATGAATATTTGTTAAAATGTGAAGAACTTATTTCTCTTTCTGTTCTAATTCACTGGTTTCCTCTATTATTTGGAACCAAGTTTTTATAACTATATTAACTAGTAAAAATATAAGGTCCAGATTTCTCTAAGCTCTCTCATTTCACAAAGGAAGTGGCTATAAAATCTGGCTTCCTCAAGGAATGAAAGTTGTTACCAAGGGAGATGATTATGACAAAAGATACTTCTTAAAGTTAGCACTTAAACAACAACTTTCTAGGGATATAGGGTTAATAGTCTGAGGATTAATCTAGGGATTGGGAGTTTGAGGAGTAGACTAAGACTATAGCTTCTTCAGAAACAGAACAATACAATGGAAAGAGTTCTGGCCTTGGAGTAGAAAATGTGGATTAAGGGCAGCTAGGTGGAGCAGTGGTTAGAGCACCAGCCCTGAAGTCAGGAGGACCCGAGTTCAAATCTGGTCTCAGACACTTCCTAGCTGTGTGACCCTGGGCAAGTCACTTAACCCCAATTGCCTCAGCAAAAAAAAAAGAAAAAAAAAAAAGAAAATGTGGATTAAAATTCTGTCTCTGGCACTACTTGTGTGACCTTGAGCAAATCACTCAGTTTCCTCATTTGTAAAATGAGTTCAACTGGTTGATTGTGGTTATGGTTCTCTTCTGACTTACTTCATAGTTTGAGCAAATCACTCAGTTTCCTCATTTGTAAAATGAGTTCAACTGGTTGATTGTGGTTATGGTTCTCTTCTGACTTACTTCATAGTTTAATAATATCATATTATGATAATGATTTTCTTTGTTAGAATCTGAGGAAAATAGTCCTGACTTGAATGTTTCCCTGAACAAATTTCCTATGATAGACATTTATATGTCTACAGACATATGTCTAGACATGTCATATAAACACATGTCTATAGTATTAATGTAAAGTGAGAGAGGGCAGAAGCATATATAATTTTTTTTTGGTCAGAGTCACACTCTTCACCATTCCCTTCTTGCTTAGGGTATGCTGGTTCCAACTGATTTTAAGAGGACTTCTAGGAAACTTACTTATCTACCATCAATAATTCTAGCAGTTGTTTAGATATGTTTCAAGCTCAAGCCAAGTCCCAAAAGATCTTTGATCATTAAGAAATGATTTTATAGAAACAAATGATTTTTCAGCAAAATACTGAGTTTCAGTGATTCAATAAGGGAAAACATTCAACAGATTCTGAGGCTACTTACCACATGAACTCTCATCACTGCCATCGCTACAGTCTTCATCACCATCACACTTCCATAACAAAGTAATACAGCGGCCATTACTGCACTGGAATTGAGATGCCTCACATTTTGTTCTTGTCCCTAAGGTTAGAAAGACCTTCGCTAAATCAGAATTTTTTTTTTAAACTAAGATAAGAAAGGATAGCTTGTTACCTTGAAAGTAAAGGTGCGGGCTGCTCTATGTTCCTAGAAAAGGGGGTTAATATATCATTAGAATTATGTAGCAGCAGCCCATCTTCAAGTATCCAGAATGGGTCTATCAAGTGCCATTTCTTAGGTACTAGTTTGGCAAATAAGCACCCTTTGGGATCCTTCCTCTGAAATCTCCTCTGTTGAAAATGGTATCTTCTTTCTAGGTGCTTAGGTTCATATCACTGTCATGTCATGTCATCAGACATTTCCCTCACTCCTGGTATCTTATCCTATCAGTTGACATGTCACTGCTTCTCTTGTATCTCTTGTATCCAACCCTTTCTCTAACCACTCATGATTACCATATCAATTCACATCATGGATTCTTGATCTCTTTTCCAATTCGCCTTCCACAGAACCAATAGTCTGATCCTGGTTCTACTTTGCTCAAGAAACTTCAATGAACTTCTAACTAAAGCTAAAATGCAAATTCCTAAACATGCCACTTAAAGTCCTTCCAATTTGGGCTCCAACCTCTCCTCCTAGGAAAATTACATGATAACTCCCTCTTAAGGACTCCATAATCCAGGCAGAATGCATTTCATAAGTCTTTATACTTTTGTACTAAGCATCCCCCTGTTATTGTAACACTTTTTCTTCACCTTTATTCTACCTAGAATTCTTAGCTTCCTTCAAAGCTTAACCTAGGTACCACTTTCACCTTTTCTATTTTCCTTAGTTGTTACTGTTCTCTCCAGTAGTATGCTGATAAATGTCTAGCAAACATCTCTTTAAAAGGTTGGGGGTGGGAACCAACCCCACATGCATGAACAAGTTCAATATGCATTTTTAACATTTTCTCTATCATTTAAGTCTAGAAAGTAAAATTAGAGATAGTAACCAGTTTCCAAAGTATAACTGCTCACACAGAAAATTTAACAATTGGCCCCTAGAGCCCATTAGAGTTACTTTTAGCACACTTTGGCTTCTCCCACCTCATTGTTTTATACTTATCTTCATTGACCATTGAACATTAAGTGCCTGTTATATGCCAGACACCGTGCCAAGTGCTGGAAATGCAAAAAGAAAAAAATAATAATTCATATCCTCAAGGAGTTTAACATCTATTGGGGAAGACAATATTCAAGTACACACACACACACAACACATGAGATAATTAGGAAATAATAGAGGAAAGACTAGAATTAACATTGGGAAAAGTTTCCTGCATAAGAAGGAATTTTAGCTGAGGCCTAAAGAAAGCCAAGAAAGTTGGCAGACAGAATTGAAGAGGATGTCCACTTCAAGTATGTGGGACAAGTCAGAGAAAATGTCCAGAGCTAAGAGTTGGAATCTTTGCTAATGGAACAGCCAGGATGCCAGTGTCACTGGATCACAGAGGCCATGTGATATGGTAGGGCATACACTTTCAGTGTAAAAAGATTGAAAAAGTAGGAGATGGTTATGAAGAACTCTCAATGCCAAACAGAACATTTTTGTATCTTATCCTCAAGGCTAGACACTGGAATTTATTGAGTTAGTGAGTGACACAATCAGACCTGCTCTTTAGGAAAATCCCTTTAGTGGCTGAAAGGAGGGAGGTGAAATGGAGTGGAAAGACTTGAAATCAACCATCAGATACTCTAATGATCCAGGTGAGGTAATGAAGACATATACTAGGAGTGGTAACAATCTCAGAGGAGAGATGGAGGCATAAGATAATTATGATTTTGATTATAAGAGATGTTACAAAAGTAAAATTGACAGGTCTCAATAACAGATTAGATGTGAAAGGTGAGACAGTGAAGAGTCAAAAATAACTTCCAGATTGAGAGAGATTGGGAAGATGGTGTTGTTTTCTATAGTAACAGGAAAGGTAGACTGGGGAAGGTGTAAGACAATGAGTGCCGTTTAAGATGGCTCAATGGCAGTTGGAGATAGATGAAAGATTGAAGTCAGCAAAGATTATTTGGCTACATATTGTAAATTCCTGGAAGTCAGGAACTATATTTACTTTGGCTTTTCTATCCCCAAATAACTTGAATGCCTTTAACTGAGATCAAAACTATCTATAATCTGAAATAGCTTAAATTTAAGCAAATGATGATTTATATGCACAATTCTTTAAAGCCGGGATTATTAGCCTTTCTTGTATGTCATATTTGACAGTCTGTAGAAGCCTATGTAAATAATTCTCAGAATAATGTTCTTAAATGAAAAAAAATATACATGGGATTACAAATGAAGACAATGAAAGTCTAGTTATTTAAATATTTTCAAAAAAATTTATATATCTCAGATGGGGAACCCTTACTTTAAGCCAGTATTCTTCAAAGTACCCAAAAAAGATGGATAGGACACATACTGCAATTTTATAGTCAGTTACTTGCATTTACTAAGTAACGGCTTTGTACCAAAAACCAAAAAGCAATGGTGATACAAAGAGAGAAAAGACAATCCCTGTCCTCAAGGAGTTTAGAGCCTAAAGATTATAAAATTTTATATATGAGAGTACTGAGATAGTCTTGTCCAAGACCTCAAAGATGACAAGAAGTACTAAATCAGGCACTCTAATTAAATACACATACTACTCTATCACATTTTCAGATTTTCCATGGTGTCTTACTGAAGTCAAACACAATGACTTATTCACCTTTTGGCCTTAATATATAATCTGGCAAGGGCTTGTTCACTTTTTATAATGTTTTAGAAATACTGAGGCTAGACAGTGTTTATTTACTTGCAAATCTAGTTGTGAAATATTTTGAACTTGGAAAAGCCCATCTAGATATCAGAAACAATATCTCACATAATCTATATCAGAGGTGTCAAACTTAAATAGAAAGAGGCATACCCATACTATGTAATAACTGAGAATACTACAAACTGACATTAGTTAAGTTGTATTCAAATGTGAACTTATGCACTGATATGTAAATTCAATGTTCTTGTTACAGATTAAATGTTTATTTTGAAGATAAAAACATTACTGTAGCAACAATGAAGCTCCATTTCTATAGCAATTTGCTTGGGTAGACTTAAATTCTCATATATATATATATATATATATATATATATATATATATATACACACATACGTATATATACACATAGTATTCTTTATCCCCATAAAGTGGGGGAAAGAACACTGGCAGGCAAGTCTGGAAATCCAGGTTGTAATACTAATTTGTCCTCCCATCCTTTATCTCGGAAATAATATTGGACTACAGCAAATTGTATGTGATGAACCTCTTGGCAGTCTGATGAAGATTATAACTCAGAATGTTTCAATTAGCCTCTCTCAGCCTCAGTTGCCTTACATGTAAAGTGAGCATAATAATAGTACCTACTTCCCAGCATTGTTGTGAGGATAAAATAGGAATTTGTGAAGTGCTTTATAAATCTTAAAATGCTATAAAGATGCATGTGATGATGACAGTGACCAAGAAATGCTTTTTCAAGCAATGCTTTTCTATCAAGCTCATTTTAACTCACAAGTTAAAAGCACCAAGTACTTAAGGGAAAAAACAAAAAAACCCCAACAGAGCCACAAATATGAATGAAGCTTGCTTTAAACATAGTTGCTTTGCCTAATTTTCAAAAACAATAAATTAGATCAGGAAAAAAAAGAAATAAAGAAAAGAAGACATGATAAGAAATTATGCCAAGGGCCCCTAAACCCCTTGGTGATAGCTAAAAACATATGTAGGCATATAAAACCTTAAGTCAATGGGTGCTTGATTAGGAGTTTCCACTCCCTATTCTTACCTAAGGGAGGGTATCAATATATACTTACACACACA
>JAJPUD010022426.1:0-11447 GCA_023553655.1 Myrmecobius fasciatus | reverse complement strand
ACACACACACACACACACACACACACACACACACACACACACACACACAATATATGTATGTATGTATGTATGTATATTATATATATCATAAAGGAATATATATACACACCTATATGTTAATTCCTCCCGTCTTTGCTCATATTATTTCCTTCATCTGAAGTATCTGTCCTTCTCCTTGCCATGAAGCTGTCTCTGACAGGTTCAGCACATAATGAAATATAAGATGACAGTACCATAGAATTTAACACTTGTTCTTGAATTCTTTCAGGTGTGTTAGTTTTATGTCCAACTAAGGCTATTTATGTCCCTTGTCAATAGCACCAGTTAATCTTGGACTGTATCCCCAGAATATCGAGTAAAGGACCAAGCACAAAATGCACGCTCCAGAAACATTCCTATTCAGCGGGGACATTCAGACTTGGGGAAATGGTGTCAAGCTGGCTCCAGTCCTTTGCTCAGCTGCTTTAGCAGAAGGAAACGGCATGGATAAGGGTGGAGGAAAAAGAATGTATGGATTAGTCTCAGGAGGAAGTCAAAATCAGATTCCCACTCGGCTTCATCTTTAGTACCTCCTGTCATTCAGAGGGAAGAAAGCATCACTGAACTTCGGAGTCAAATTTAGTAGAAATCCTTTTCAAATATGTTTCATTTTTATATCAGTTGTTTTATTTAAATGATTTTGCTAGAATACTGAAAATACCTGTTTGATTCATACCTTTCCAAACCACTCTGTAACTATTATTCTGAGTTTTCTTCAGTACTAGGGAGAATTATTTTCATTTCTATTTTAGGAAAGTATCTCACAAAGAATTATCTGTGTGACATTAGGCACATTTCTGGCCTTACATCTCCTTATTTTTAAATAAGAGATGGCCTCCAAAGCTAGGCTGAGCTCAACATATACGTACACATGTTTCCCTCAATAGGACATGCACATTCTATACATATCCTGTGTATACTTATATTCTACTGTCACATATATACATATCTTGTTTCCCCTAATTAGCATGTTAGCTTACCAAGGGCAGGGATTGTTTCATGCTTCTTGTATTTCCAGTACTGTCTGACCTACTGTGTTGGCTTAGTAATGTTCATTGACTGATTGCTAAGGGGACTTCTTATATGTAGAATTCTTTTTAGTTGAATATGAATATATATAAAATAATATAACATTTATATATAGAAATAATATATAAACAAATATATAAAATAAAATAATTCTTATACTTCTGAGCTTCATATGGTTTGAATATTTTGAATCACAGGGTTCAGCATGCTGTATTGTGAATTTCCAGGGAATATAAACATCTTGGGAAACTTCCCCTTCACCATATCAATACCCAATTCCCTGGGCCAAATATTAGAAAAGCAGGAGACATCAGGCTCCCTAGTCCTATCTTGTCTCATGGGGCAAGAGGCTTAATTTCAATGATGTTTGGTTTGTTCCCATTTCTGGAAAACAGTTAGTAGCAAAACAGATTTTAAGATAATTTCATTTCACTTTGATTTGTGTCTAAGAGCATAAATACTAATGCAAGATAGATTATCATGTTTTGATTCCATGTAAGTTTTGTCCAGGGTAATTTAGAAAAACTAGCTAAGAAAATAACATGACTTCCCTACCCAATTTAAACTAGCACTGCACTAGAATGATATTTTAATGATCCACGGCCTTGATGCTTCTTGGGACATCATGTTTTTGGCTATCCAATAGCTGATCAGATTTACATCAGGTTTCCTTAGATGGTGTTATAAAGTTCCAGGGACTAGAATTTACTGAGATTTAAGAAAAGAAAATGTGGAGACTATTTAAAGGTTCAGCCTTATTGCTTTTGCAGGACCATTTGCATCCACTGAATAGCCTTTGACTTGTTTCTTGCAACCTAAATCCTCCACAGTTGACTTTGGTCTAATTTTCTCTATTTTGATTTTTCCTTCTAGTTAGGAAGGCATAAAATTCTTTAGATTTTTAGATTTGAACCCTCTATCTTTCCAGTCTTGATTTTTTCCCCCCTAGATGGTAAGTTCTCTACCAAACTTTTCTCTCCTCCTGCTTTAAGGAACCAGGCTCTTTTTGTGTGTGTGTGTGCTAAATACCATTGCTTTTCATGTTCAATGATAACTGTACTATGGGTGATGGATGGGTGTGGCAGCAAAGACCAATCCATGGCTCAACCTCCCCTGCCAAGAGTTTTGAGCCTCTCACCTGAATGAGGAGACCTATATCGAAAGTCCTCTTTGGTCAGCAGCAGGAGAGCTTTTCCATTCATTTCAAATGTGTTGCTGTCAATTGGCCTTAGAGAAAATTCATTTTCAGCCCACTTGAGCCATTGGGCTACGTCATCCCTGCTCCAGTAAACTGGCTGCAAACCTATTGGGAGAGAAAGAAGCATATATGAGATCCTTTCAGTTAAATAACTGACATAATAAATAAAAACCAATGTTTATATTAGCGTTAACATTTTGAAAGGGCTTTATGTACATTACTCCATTCATTCTGCTTATCAAGCAGGCCTTGATGTCTGCATCAAGCAGATGCTGTGAGGTAGGGAACAATGGGCATCATCATCCCCATTTTAAAGATGAGGAAATTGAATCTCAAAAGGTTAAATGATTAATCTCCTTTTCTCCCTCCCAAAAAGTGACTTTCTAGATAGTGTGTATATGTAACAACTCTCCCTTCACATGAGGTCTCCGCTGATAGAATGCAAGCTGCTCAAGGACAGGGATTGCTTAATTTTTATTCTCTTTGTATCTCTAGAGTTTAAATTAATATATTTATTGATTTATTACCCAGTCCATGCCCAGACACAAAATCTGAATCCCAAGTATTGCACTATGCCTTGTAGACAGATTCTCAAAAAGGAGAACTTTTTCAAGGTAGATATTTTCTATGTTTGGAGAACTTTTAGGAAAGGAAAAATCCAGCTGTCATCCCTCCTTTCCCTCCCTCCCTCATTCTGGCTGGAAAAAGTCTAGCTGCTTTAATAGTTACACCATGTTTATGTCAAGGAGTCAGACAATGGGAAATATTTTCCTTTCTACCTCTAGGATATAAATGCCAAGTCCAGGAGCTCAGGAACTAGTGAAACGAAGAGTCATTTATCTTCATAGACTTCCCTGTCCAGGAAACTGGTTTGGTTTCAGTTCTATTCCTGTGGTTCGGGTTTGTTCTCAGGTAGCTTTGTTGTGGTCCAAGGAATACAGACTGAAAGTGGCGCTAAGCTGAAGAACATCTCAGAACTGATAACCTAGGATTCTCAACCTTGTGAACTTAGGGCTTTTAAAAAATAATTTCTGACGACTTTATTTCGATATAATTACTTTCCTTTGTAATTTTATGCATTTTATTTTATGCATTTAAAAACACGATTCTAAGAAGGAGTCTTTAGGTTTCACCAGATGGCCAAAGGAGCCCATGACACTCAAGAAAAGTTAAGAACCCTGTTCTAGAGTGTGAAACATCTATAGCTAGCCCAGACCCTCCAACACTACAGCAGATCCAAGGGGGATCCTTAACCCAAATCAGACCAGCCTCTGAGAATGAAAGGGCACAGTTAGGGTCATTTGCATCATCTTATCAGATGTTGGAATTATTTTGGTGAAAATAATTTGTTCCATTCCTAATACCAAAAGTAGATTTGGGGTGAGATCTGAAGGTGAGGGCAAAACCAGGTCTCTGCCAATGGAGCAGCTGCTGCTGCACTACTCTATCCCAAAGCTGTAGCTTTGAGGAGGACTAGCTGGCATCTTCCCACCCTGGGAAAGCATCTTCACATCTTCCTTAATGTCCTTAGCACAACATGGGTAAAGATTAGACAGATGTAGATACATCTATAGAGAGATAGATGATTTATACGTGTATGTGTATGTGTGTGTATGTGTGTGTGTGTGTGTGTGTGTGTGTGTACACACACACACACACATATATCTTTATCACAATACTTTGATACAGGGTAATAACAGGAAGAAAGCAGTTGTGATTTAAATAAATATACATGTTCACATGTGCATCTCTCCCCACCCCCACCCCTACCTTAGGTAGGACTGTTTCCAATAACTTTCAATAAAATAGTTTCTGATTTGAGAAAGTGGTAGCTGTTACCAAGACTGGCTGTAATATACCATTACTGTGAGCTGAGTTCTTTAGAACTTGTTGCTAAAGAAATCAAGGTCATGGAATTGTCCCCATAAAGATCTACCCCCTTTGCACAGAAAAATATGGTCTTCAGTCATGAACTGAACTCTCACCTGTGGCTAGTCATTCAAAAAATTGCTATTGCTAGTCATCAGGAACTGTGGCTGGCTCAGAAAAACAAGTCAAGGTTGTTATAAAGCTAAGAGGGGACCGACAGCATTGTCTTTTTAAATGGAGACCAGCAGTGGACTTGGGTTATCACTGCAAAAGAAATTGTTTTAATTCTTCTCCTTCCCCTAGAGGAATATAATTGCATTTATGTCTTTTGTGAAAAACATGAAGTTCAAATGAAGGGAGAGAGAGAGAGAGAGAGAGAGAGAGAGAGAGAGAGAGAGAGAGAGAAGTTCCTGGTAGTAAGAGACCAGTAAAGTGGAAAGAATAAGATCAGAGACTGGAAAGACCATGGTCTAAACTCACTGAAAAGTGACAGTGACAGAGCAGATACAGAAGTGAATCCACATCAGGAGAGGAAATGAGAGTAAAATTACGAAGTACTGGGGAGGGCAAGCTGAAATGCAGGAAGGAGCATGTGCTGGGAGTGGGAAGGCAAGTGGTGATTTGAGGTTCTGTACATTCTGTGGAAGAAAATACTCATGAGTAATCTTCTCCCTAAATAGAGGAGTCACATACACCAAACAAGCCCGGCAGTTAATCACAACAAAGTTTCTGTCCACTTCCCATTAGCTTCTCCTATAGCTGAGCCACTGCAGTGACCAACACGGGAAAATGGAAATCCCCGTCAGGGCTGGGTAGAAAGTTTTTAAGTTGTTAGCAAAGGTAGATTGGGCTTCCATGAAGAGATGGGGCAGTTTTTAGATTTGTTTGAGACAGATGTGTGGCTGTTCTGCCATTTTTTAGTCATGTCTGACCCTTCGTGACCCCACATTTGGGGTTTTCTTAGCAAAAACAAAAAACAACAAAACCAAACAGGCCTGGTTTGCCATTTCTCTTTCCCCAGCTTATTTTACAGATGAGGAAACTGAGGCACATTTAAATGACTTGTACAGAGTCACGCAACTGGTAAGCTCTGAGGCCAGATTTGAACTCTGAAAGGAAAGTCTCCCCGATTCCAGACCCAGTGTTGTATCTACTGTGCCATCTCACTGCTCACACAGGGAGCACATACATGTAACATGTATGTGCACAATCATGTCTGTGGGCATGCGCATTCATGCACACTTAATTGTTACATATGGTCCTTCTCTTGCCTCCTCTTCCTGACTTTCTGAGTCTCAAGATCACACACATGCATGTGCACACATGACACATGTATGTAAAATAGATTGGTAGATGTGTGTATTCATTCAAACATAGGTGTGTATTTCTGACTTCTTGGACTTCAAAAATCACGCCCATCTCCCCTTGGTACTTTCTCACCCTGAAACATCTTGCCACCCTCGTGGCCTGCTCACCATGGAATCTCCCTCAGCAAAGCCCACCCTCCTTCACCCAGAGCTGAGTTTCTCTGGAAGCCTCCACTTTGCAAAGGCCAGTTCCCTTTTGCTTACTGTTTTGCTCCGTTAAGAGAAGGGCCTGTCTTTTTACTTATAATTATAATGCCCAGTACTTAGGACAGTGTCTGACACATACTAAGGGTTAATAAAGACCTGTTTCCTTCCTTCCATTCTTTTTTCCTATTGGCAAACTGGGCCTATATCACCAGTTGATGCAGAGAAGTTAATGATTTATTTCTATATTATTCTTTAAAGCAGTCCATTTTGGGAAGAAATCATCAACAGTTACATGTTGTACGAGTTCACACCATTGATCTCTGGCAGGATTAGGAGAACTCAAAATGGCTACATTTCTGTTTTTTTAGGGACAGAGAATCATTTAGTGGGAGAGAATTTGAGAGATTATTCTGATGGACTTTCATAGTGAATCTTTGTCAGTGAAACAAAAGACAGCAAAGTGCTTCTGCCCTTCTAATTAAGGAAAGAGCATCCTTTCTCATATAATAATAGCTAGTGCTTATGTGGTGCTTTAAAGCCTGCAAATGTGTATTGCTCCCAAGATATATCCCCTTGATCTTTCAAATGCAAGCTTTATATCTGGACATGCTTCAGCCAAAGGGGACAGCTGCCATTCTTCAACCACCCCTGCAGTGGATTCCTATGCCCTGAATGTCCTTCAATGGAATAGCAGCTTTACTAGGAGACCCACACATCCTTCCAGGTCCAACTCAAAAGGCCCTTTTCCCTCCTGAATGCTTCCAGCATTTTAAACCTTGATAAATGTGCACCTGCTACTTGAAATTCTGTCACTTCACCTCTTGTGGTTTCATCCCCATCTCCTCAATGGCTGCTCTTAATCATCTGAGACAAGGTTTGTCCATCAAGCCTCATGGTAACAGGGTTTTGAGGGCACACCTGATCTATACTCACTGAACTGAAGTGAATCTTTGAAAAAGAATGAGGAGACTTGGAAAGTTTTCAAGGGAGTAGCAAACCAAGAAGAAATTTAGAATTTGTATGGATTGAGCAGTCTCTCTAGAGAAATCTATCCTATAAATGCAACCCAGAAATAAGGTTGTTCAAAAAATATTGATTCCCACTCCTCATTACCTTTGCCATTCTCCTCCTCTACTTATCCAAATGCAAATCCCTATTCCCCAAGCTCCACAGGCACACAACAAGCACACTGTTTAGTCTCCTTAAGTCTTTCCCTACTATTCAGCTATCAAACTGATCTTAGGTCTGATCATTTGCCGCCCTCCATTCCTCTCCAATCAGCTCCAGTAGCTTTCCATCATCAATATAAATAAATATTTTCACTGGCTGTCACCTATATAGAGAAAGTTCTTCTGCTCATCTCTTGGTTTCTTATGTAACACAGACAACTTGACCATCTCCCACAAGCATTAGCTTTTCATGATACAGAACCCTAAAATCCCTTTATTTATTAGATTTATGTCCTCCTATCTCTCTCCCCGTATCTCTGAAAGACAGATCTTTATCTACTTTATCTCTTCTTCTCTCTCCTTATCCTTAGCTCCTAAAGGGACTTTTCAGAATCACCATCACGTACAGCCCTCCTACCTCTCAACTTGGCCATCACTATCACCATCATCTCTGTTCTTGCTACACTTTTCTCCTTTTCTAAATTCAACCTTTGGTGAATTCTGATTTTCTACTCTCAAGTTCCTAATTCTCTTCTGTTGTCATTCCATTCACACCTTGCCTAACTCTGACCATCTGCCTTCCCTGACCCTGCTTTCTTACTACTGACAGGATCTAGAAAAAATCATGTATTAATTTAGGTTACCATGAGATAACTCAACTGGGCCTTCACTATAACAAGGCTACCCTTTTTACTATTTACTGATTCTCTATCACACCAACCCCAGTGATATTGTCTTAAGCATTTTTTCCTTCTCCCTCTTAGATTAAAAAAAGAGAGAGATTGATGCACTTCACCATGACTGAACCTCTCTCTCTTCTTCCTCTTCTATAGCTCTCTTCCTCATAATTTTAGGATCCGTTGATTGCATACTACACTATTTCCTCCTTTACATCAGTTCCTCATCATCAAGGTCAACCTCGCCATGTTTCTTTAGTCCCATTCCCTCCTGTTTTTTCAAGCAGATCTCCCCTACTACTATTCTCATTGTGCTTTAAATCTTTTCCTATCTGATTCCTGCTCTTTGTTCACAAACAAACCCATGTCTTCCCAATATTAAAAAAGAAAGAAAGAAAGAAAAAAAAAGCCTCATTTGATCCTGTGATTCCCAATCACTACTGCCCTATATTTATCCCTCCTTTGGGGACTAAACTCTTGGAAAGTTATTTGCACTTGGTACCTTTCCTCTCCTTTCACTCTTCCACAATCAGGCTTCTAACCTCATTTTACTGATACAGCTTTCTTCAAATTACCAATAATCTTTTAATTAATAGTCTTAATAGACTAAGACTTTGAAAAAGATGTTCACTAGATCTGCTTTTCTGCAGTGAAGCATTTAATCTAGTACCATGAGTGCAATATAATTTAAGTTCCTATTTGTTTTTATAGTGACATGATTCAGAGGAAAAAATAAAGGAAACAGGATAACTGACTCCCCCCATCCCTCACCCCTTGTTTTGTCTTCCTCCCTCCTCCACAAATACCTTGTCACTGAGCGGAAAAAGGAAGTAAAAAGAAAACTTAACTGAGAAGTAGGCTACGCTTCCTCAGAAGTGGGGGAATGTTATTAAAGTCATCAGAGAGCCACAGTCTTACTTATCCCAGTTTTTGCATCAATGCATACATACATTTGTAATACAAATTCCTCAATTGTTATGAAACAGAAATCAGAAATAATGAATAAATCATTTCATAAAGACTGATTAATCACTAGTCAATATCACTACGAGGTTTACCAAATAAAAGGGAAAAGGAGTCCTATATGCAAAACTATAGTAGCTTTTGTTGTACAAAGAACTAGAAACCATGGGGATGCTCAGTGACTTTAAGAATGGTTGAATTAAGATGTACAGATGCAATGTAATACAATTGTCCTGTATAAATAATAAGACAATTTCAAAGAAACTTGTACAAATCAAGATAAAAGCAAATAGAAACAGAACAAGCTGTATGACAACAAAACTATAAAGATAAACTCTAAGACTTAAAGAATTTGGTTCAATTGAATGACCAGTCAGGAATACAAAAAACCAATGATGAAGCACATTATCTGTCTCCTCACAGAGAGATGAGAGGTTCAGCATTCAGAATAAGATAATTCTTCAAAAATATGACCAATGCAGAAATTTCTTTTGCTTGACTATGTATATTTGTTACAAGGCTTTTGATATTCTCTTTTTTGATTTAAAATGTTGCCATTTTTTTAATTTAAAAAAAGGACCAATCACTAGTAGTGATTTTATAAATGATGAAGTCTTTTTGCAGTCAAATATAAATGATGAAGTCTTTCTGTAGTCAAAGAAAAATGATGCTAACAATTGAAAAATTTTAAATGTTTCCTAAGACTTATAATGGCAATTTAAGATATTCCCTATATAGGTGGAGAGGAAGACAAGTCTTATTCCCAAAGTTATTAAATTTTATACTCAAAAAAGGCCAACTGTTAAGGAAAAGCATTATGAAAACAAGATAAACCAGTAGAAAATTTTTCTTAAGCAGGTTTAATCAGGATCTTTAGATTGCCAATGGAAAGTAGGTGTAAGAACACCAATTTAAAGTCTTGAGTGCAGTACTGAAAAAAAAAAAACAATCCCACTTGATTTTCATGTTCCATAAAATCCATACTGCCAGCTGAGCAGATGTGGAGAGAATAAGAATGAATGAGTGCTTTTTCCTTCCTTCTTCTCTTTCTTTTCAAGTTCTCATGGTCATCTCTTGCGCCCGCCACGGCAAACTCCGCTGCTAAGTCTAACAAGAGTAAAACTCATTTTCATTCTGGATGGGAACCCGATCTTCCCAGTCACTGGCGTGTGACAGACACTTCTTTGTGAAGCTGGTTTTCCTCCATTTCCCTTCCTCACAGGTCCCTCTTTATTGCTCCGGATCTTAACAAGCCAACAGCTTTTCACAGCAAAGGAGATAGGGCCTGTGGCGTCACCGGGTTGGGAGACTTGAGAGGAAGGAAGGAGCCCAAAGTAGAATTCACCTAGTAAAGCCTCACCATTCTGGCCCAAGGGAAAGGAGGCAGCCCTTGGCTAGGCGTGGAAGCTTTCCTCTGAAAAGGCCTTCTTGGGGAGAGGGACTCAGCTTTCTTAAAAGGCTGATGTTGGCTGCTTAGTTATGTGCTGAATCAACTTTCCTGCTGAAGAGATGCTGATTAAGCCCCGTGAGGGGCAAGGCCCATTGTGGCCATGGAGGCAGGATGAAATCACTGAATGCAGCTGTTGGTGCCTCAGGGAAAAAATAAATCAATAAAAGCCTCCTATTTAAAGATAATTTTGCATGTGTGTAAGCGTGTGTCATAGACTTTATTTCTCATCCTCTTAGTCCTGGTTTGTTGGGAATATCTTTACTTATCCACAAGGTAAGTGACAATCTCTCTCATGCTGGTGTTATCCTCCCTGGGATGAAGGAGAGCGTTATGGATCTTCCTAATTCAGGGCCTCAGTTCATCCCTTGAGGTCAAAAGAAAGAAATCTACAGGCAGCTAGATGGCGCAGTGGTTAGAGCACCAGCCCTGAAATCAGGAGGACCTGAGTTCAAATCTGGTCTCAGACACTTCCTAGCTGTGTGACCCTGGGCAAGTCACTTAACCCCAATTGCTCAGCAAAAAATAAAAAAAATAAAAAAAAGAAAGAAAGAAAGAAAGAAATCTACTTCTGAAGTAGAGGATTAAGCGCCCTCCTACAGACCTGGGCATGGGTAGTGATGGGCCTTAGCTCAACTAGCCAGCTTTGGGCTTCTCAACCAAGCTTTCCCAGTTGCCCAGGATCATTTTTTCTGGGGAGATTTGGGGAAAGTGGGTACCTTAAGTCTGCGGGTGGCAGAATAGGACTTACTCCTAGGGAGAAGACTCCAAGTCCACATTAGCCCTAGCCACAAGTCCCTGGGGCCAGAGAAAAGCTCCAAAACATGTTTGGTTTAGAAGACTGATCAATCACCCCACACTTATGAAGTGTTTACTACACTACCCATGTGATGTGGATCAAGTTTCATTGCCAGCATCTTCATAGTTAGTGCATTATGGTTTGCAGAATGCTCCTATAGGCCATAGGCCTATTTCTAAATCTATGAGTGCTAGGGAAGCAGAGACAAAAAGGTCCTCGACCTGAAGGAGCTTCCATTCTCTCAGAGGAGGTGATACAAGTAGGTGAAATAAATGCAAAAGAATGGATGGGACAAAGGCTGGGGGGCTGAAGCCCTGGTAGGTGGGGGTGTCGGGAAAGTTCTGTAGGAAATGGAATCCATGGATTCTAAGAGGGGGAGATGAGGAAGGAATAGGTTCTCAACACGGGGGACAGTCTGTCCGTATGTTCAGAGACAAGAGAGAAAGCTGTGTGGGAAGAATAAAGAGAAGGCCACTTTGGTGGGACCTAAGCATTTGTCACAGGGAAGATGGTATAACAAACCTGGGAAGGGAGATAAAAGTCTGGTAAAAATAATAAAGATAAAAGCACTTGGAAGAATATACTTAAAAATTAGGTTTGCCAAAGGTGAGCTACAATTGGGTTCAAGAAAGCTCAAGAGCCTGGAGTCATGCTAACTAACTGGCTTCCAAGTATAGCCTAATTTTGCTGCAAAGTATTAAGTGGCTCAGTTTGCCAAATTCTGCTTTTTTTTTTTTTTTTTT
>JAJPUD010022425.1:0-21429 GCA_023553655.1 Myrmecobius fasciatus | reverse complement strand
CTCCTATCATTTTTGAGACTAACAATTTGATTTTCCTCTTTCCTTTTTCTAATCAAATTAACTAGAGGCTTATATATTTTGTTGGCTTTTTCATAAAACCAACTCTTAATTTTATTTATTAATTCAAGTTTTCTTATTTACAATTTTATTAATCTCACCATTTATTTTCAGAATTTTCTAACTTAGTATTTGATTGAGGGTTTTTAATTTGTTCTTTTTCTAGCTTTTGTAATTGTAAGATCAATTCATTGATCTTCTCTTTCTCTATTTTATGCAAGTGAACATCTAGAGATATAAAATTACCCTTTATAACCAATTGGGCTGTATCCCACGAATTTTGGTATGTTATCTCATTATTGTCATTCTCCTGGTTGAAATTATTGATTGTATCTATGATTTGCTCTTTTACCCATTCATTCTTTAAAATTAGATTATTTAATTTCCAATTAACTTTTGGTCTATTTTTCTCCTGGCCTTATATTGCATGTGATTTTTATTACATCATGATCTGAAAAGGATGCATTTACTATTTCTGCCTTTCTGCATTTGATTTTGAGGTTTTTATGCCCTAACACATGATCAATTGTTGTATAAGTTCCATGAACCCATGAACCCCTGAGAAAAAAATAAACTCCCTTCTATCGCCATTCAATTTCCTCCAAAGATCTATCATACCTAACTTTTCTAACATTTTCTTTACCTCCCTAACTTCTTTTTTATTTATTTTGGGACTTGATTTATCTAATTCTGAGAGAGCAAGGTTGAGATCCCCCACTAGTATAGTTTTGCTGTCTATTTCTTCTTGCGTCTCTGTTAATTTCTCCTCTAGGAATTTGGATATTATACCACTTGATGCATATATGTTTAGTATTGATACTGCTTCATTATCTATGGTACCCTTTAGTAAAATATAGTTTTCTTCTTTATCTCTTTTAATTAGATTTATCTTTGCTTTTACTTGATCTGAGATAAGGATTGCTACCCCTGCTTTTTTTTGTTCACCTGAAGCAAAATTTTCTGCTCCAGTCCTTTACCTTCAATCTGTATGTATCTCTATGTTTTAGATGTGTTTCTTGAAAACAACATATTGTAATATTCTGGCTTTTAATCCAGTCTGCTTCTGCTTCCGTTTTATGGGAGAGTTCATCTGAATTTCCTGCCATCTTATTTACCCAAAGTTATGTTTTTCTCTTCCCTTTTCCCTTTCTCCCTTGCCCCTCCCCAGTATTTTGTTTTTGATGACCACCTTCCTCAAACAGTCCTCCCACCCTTTAAAACCCCTCCCTCTTTTTTAAACTTTTCTCCTAATTTTTCTATTTTCCCTTCTATTAGTCTATTCCTTTTTTTGCCTCCTTTGCCTCCTATTTTCGTATAAGGATGGCCAAGTTTTTCTGTGAAACCAAATGTGTCTGATATACTCTTTTAGAGCCAAACCCGATAAGAGTAATAAAAACACAATTCTCATTCCCCTCCCTTCTTTTCCTCAATTATATTAGATTTTCTATGCCTCTTCATGAGATTTTACCTTATTTTTAACCTCCTTTTTTAAACTTTACTTTACCTCCTTTCCCCTCTTTTTCCAGTATGGTAGCCCTTCTACCTCTAATTTCTTTTCCATTTTATCAAAGTAAAATCAAATTATACCCCCATTCTTTGAGTATACCCATAATAGAAATATAGTTCTCAAGTGTTCTTTCCTTTTTACCTTTTTAATGCTTCTCTTGAGTTATGTTCAGATCTAGTCTTTTCATTAGAAATAGGTGAAATTCTCCTGTATTATTGAATGACCATCTTCTTCCCGGGAAAATAATGCTCATTCTAGCTGGATAACTTATTCTTGGCTGTAATCCAAGTTCCTTTGCCTTTCGAAATATCTGATTCCAAGCCCTTTGATCCTTTAATGTTGAAGCTGACAGATCTTGTGTGATTCTAATTACAGTTTCTTGGCATTTGAATTGTTTCTTTCTAGCTGCTTGCAATATCTTTTCCTTGGTGCAATAGTCCTGATATTTTGCCACGATACTCCTGGGGGTTTTAATTTTGGGGTCTTTTTCAGGAGGTGATTGGTGAATTCTTTTGATGGCGATTTTGCCTTGTGATTCTAAAACATCAGGGCAGTTTTCTTTCATGATTTCCTGGAAGATAGAATGTAGGTTCTTTTTTGCATCATGGCTTTCAGGGAGTCCAATAACCCTTAGATTGTCTCTCCTAGATCTGTTTTCCAAGTCAGTTGTTTTTCCTAGGAGATATTTTATATTTTCTTCTATTTTTTCATTTTTTTTCTTTTGGTTTGACTGATTCTTGAAGTCTTATTGAGTCATTAACTTCTATTTGTTCAATTTTAATTTTTAAAGTATTAATTTCTTCAGTAACCTTTTTTTTTAGCTCCTTTCGTAACTGGCCAATTGAATTTTTTGATTCATTGCATTCTTTGTCCATTTTGCCAATTTTGTTTTTCAGTGAGTTGGTGTCTTTTTCCATTTCACCAATTTTATTTTTCAGTGAGTTGGTGTCTTTTTCCATTTCACCAGTTTTGTTTTTCAGTGAATTGGTGTCTTTTTCATATCTCTTTTGCAGGGTATTATATCCTTCTTGCACTGATCTCAGTTTATTTTCCCATTTATCATCCAGCTCTCTTTTGAGATTCTTTTTTTTTTCTTTGCTGAGGCACTTGGTTAAGTGACTTGCCCAGGGTCACACAGCTAGGAAATGTTAAGTGTCTGAGACCAGATTTGAACTCAGGTCCTCCTGACTTCAGGGCTGGTGCTCTAACCACTACGCCACCTAGCTGCCCTCTTTTGAGATTTTTTATGCAATCTTCCAGGGACCTGTTCATGTCTCTCTTTGTGGCTTCCTCTGGGGTTGCTCTGCTTATGGGAACCTCAAGATCTGGGGTCTGCCCTTCTTTCTCTCTATAAAAGCTGTCTATGGTGAGAGTTCCCTTCTGTTTCTTACTCATTTTTTTTAGAGCTTGAGGTCTGTTTAAAGCAGAGGAGCAGCAGCTGCTTTGCCCTGGGGCAGTTCAGGTTGACTTCCTGTTCGGTGCTGGTAGGTCTAGGTCCCGTGTTCTCAGTTGTTCTCAGTTCACCTTTTACCAAAAACAGATCTGCCAAAGCACCTGCCTGCAAACAGAACAAAGTAGCCCAAGCGTCTCTCAGGGACTTCCTGGGTGCTTAGAATCCTCCACGCTCTGTCCCAGCCCCGGTCTCCCACCCCAGCTGTGCACTGCCGCCTGAGGGCAGCAAATGGCCCGATCCCCTGCCCCTCTGAAACAGACCTGCTCCGGAGTTCTTTCAAGGTAATTTTTGATGGAAATGTGTTGTACTCCAAATGTTTGGGGGATCTTTCACTCCAGAACCAGTTCAGAGGCTTAATCTGCCCTTGATTTGAGGGAAGACCAGAGGAGATCACAGAGAGTCCTGTCTGCACTCCACCATCTTGGCCACACATCCAAGTTCACAATTTTAGCACACACTAGTTAATAGAAATTATCTCATACAGTTTCAGAATCAGAATTCCAATTTAAACACACAGGGCCTCAAAATTTAAAGTGGCAAAGAACTGCCCTTTCAAGTTCATTTATCCAATTCAACCCTTCTGCAGTTAGGGTTGAAGGGAAAGAAGGTGCAGGATGGCTGAGTGGATAAGCCATATTCTTTTACTCACAGATACACACACACACAGAGAGAGAGAGAGAGAAAGAGAGAGAGAGAAAGAGAGAGAGAGAGAGAGAGAGAGAGAGAGAGAGAGAGAGAGAGAGAGGAGGGAACATGCAGAGTTCTCATCTCCAGTGCAAGAGCTAAAAGAAAGGTTGTAAGAAATTGGCAGACTTTAGGATCATGGAAACGAGGGTCCAAGAATTTTGGACCCAGGTGTTTGACTGGAGGATTATGGCATAGTGATTAGCCTATCTTCTATGCCAGAAATGCTGAGGAGTTATGTCAAAGATGTTGGGGTACCAGCATAAACTCCAGAAGAATCCAGACTAACCAGGGATATTAGTTTAGTCAGGACAGATTCCACAAGCCTCTCTAAAGGAGAGAAGCATGAAAAATCCCACAGAGGGGGCTTTTTCTTTCTGCAGCTTTTCTGCAAGCCTCATGTTCAAGATGCAAGCAGAAGGCTTTTAATTACAAGCCAAATTTCAGTTCTGTAATTCCAGAAATAACCATTACTTGTCAATTACTATTTACTGAATTTTGTAGCAAATGAGTTTCCTTTTTGAGTTAGGGAAGAAACAAGTGCCAAACAACTTATTGATTAGTCTCTAAAAACAAAACAAAACAGAATCTGTTAAAAATGTTTTAGCAGTTCTATAACTTAAATTATTATTTCTATAGACCCAAATTGGCCAATTCTAGGTTTACAGAAATTTGTCAGTTTTTTTTTTTCTTTTTTTGACGTGACAGTTAAAAACTTTCCCTATCTCAGAATCATTCCTTCTAGGACTAGGAGAGCTTCAGGAATAAGGGAGAGCTAAACACCTACAATCCTCAACTCCTAGAAAAAGTCATCCACAATCCTTCCCCCTTTGAACTTAAAGAGCTAGCTAAAAACTATTTGCAATCTGCTTATAATTTCTTTCTTTCTTTTTTTTTTCTCCTGCTGAGGCAATTGGGGTTAAGTGACTTGCCCAGGGTCACACAGCTAAGAAGTATTAAGTGTCTGAGACTAGATTTAAACTCAGGTCCTCCTGATTTCAGGCCTAGTGCTCTATCCATTGTGGCCACCTAGCTGCCCCATCCAATTATAATTTCAAAGAGAATCGAGATCCTCAAAAGGGGTCAGAGAGATTCTCTTAATTTAGAAAGCTTATTTCAAACACAAAGAAGTGTTCTCCCTGCCAAAAGGCACTTTTGAGAGAACTCACTTCCACAGTTCCACTGCTCCAGAGCCTCAGAAAAGTCAGATCCTCACCAGAAATGGCAAAAGAACTTGATTCACAGGCAACCCCTGAATAAGTTCAATCACTAGCCCTCAGTTTTTTTGCTAGGTGATCAACAAGGATTAGAGAAGGAAAAATAATCTCCCAAAATCTCCACTACCTGGGGGGACCCCCTTACCTTTAGGCAAAGGAGAAGGCCACTGGTTTCAGGCTAGACTCTGAAGGAGGTCTAGCAAATTAGAACTTAGCTTAGCTGGCAATTCTAATAGCCTTCAAAGAAAGATAAGGGAATTAAGTTAGGGCAGGTTTTTTACTGGAGACAAATAAGGAGCAAAAGGTTTTAATTACTCCATAATCCTTAGCTAGACACTAGACCCTAGGCTGTGACCCATCATTTCCTCTTTTTCTGTCTTTTAGAGAGCAGAAATTCAAGAGAAGGGCTGGCAGTCTCTGTCTTCTGCTGGAACTGTGGCTGATTCAAGCTGGAAAGGGATGTAGCTCATCATGTGGATAGATTTTACACTCTATGACTAAAATACATCTTACATAAAAGAAATGCTACCTTTCTACCCACATGGCAAAGGCTTGGACTGGAAATTTAGGATTTGGTAATTTATATTTCATTATCATTACTAATTCAGTCCTAAAATCTCACCAACAATAAATGGTCACTGTGATTTCTTAGGGATAAATTAGGAATGATAATTTTAGAAAGTCAGTATTGCAGCTTTCTAGGGAGAACTCAGCTTTGATAAAATCTGGAATTTCAACTGCATTACTATTCTGCATTTGCTGTTTTAATAGAATCCCTAATTAAAATTGGACAACATTCCATTAAATGTCAGCAAGAGTACATGAGACTGTCCAAGCAGGATCTAGAGCACTTGGCCAATTTCAGGGCTCTGCTTCTTCATCTATGAGATTATTCCCTGAAAATCCACATGGAAAAGGATCACAATTTTCAATGGAAAGGTGAGAAATACCCATTCAAAGCTTAAATGATGAACTGATAATTAGCTGAATTTACATTAAGGATCCCAACTCTACAGCTTAATTAGGGTTAGTTCTAAGTCAATTTAAGGGAATGATTGAAAATCAATTTAAAATAATCTAACTATAAATTAGATCTTTTTCAGGATTCATCTGAAAGTTTAAAATATTTATGATGTTTCTATGGCACAGATGGCTAATATCTTAATATACATTATATTATAAAATATACAAAGGTTACTTATATCTTTCCTCATTCAATATAAACTACTTTGGTTGCAAAAATTTATGCAAGAAGAACCAGTTTTTCAGCAATGGAACAAATTATTTGTTGGACACAATGTTGTCCCATTTTCCTCAATTAATATAAGGAATCTCATGTTCCATGCTCTATTTATTTGGAGGGAAAGGGGATAGATCTTAAGATACAAAAAGATTACCCGATTTCTTCAAGCTACCTGGCAGCAGTCTCTGTTCAGAGAGAGAAAGAAAGTGCGGAAATATCTTCTAAGGAAAAGGTGAAAGGGTCATACCCTTCTATATACTTGGAGTCCCAAAAGGAGGATTTAGGACTTGGGAAGTTAGGGACACAGAAGGTCTTCATCTATAGAGAAATTGAGGCTGACTTCAGTATATGGGGAGAAGGTTTTAAGGCGCCTACTGTATATCGAAGAGGCTGGACATAACCATAAGTTGCAGTCTTTAATCAAGGTGGCAATCTAATCAGGACAGTCTTGGCCCTCAAATCTCTCCTCCAAGGAGAGAAGGTTAACTTGGTAAAAGTTTAAGTTAGTATGACTTGCAAAGACAAAGCAAACACTCTGAGAATGGCAAAAAAAAATGCAAGCACAAAGATGGGAGAAAAGCACACTTTTAAAATCTTAGATAGATATTACACTAGTCCTACAATACTGGGGTCTTTAACACTTCTAAAAACCCCACTTAAACATAAAGAAATGTATTTTACCCCCTGATTTTCAAGTCCATCACTCAATACTCAGTGAACAAAGTGGCTCCCACTGTGACAACCTCTGTCCCCTTTAGATTAGAAGTAGGAAAAAACATTGGGGTTTACAGACCTTACCTTTTGTCAAGAAGAAAGCTAAGCATGTTGAGCATCAAATGATATGGTTGATGATGTGGGATTTGAAACCAAAAGTTGGGTTCGGTCATGTGAAGAATTCACAATGGCATTTTCTTTGGCAAAAAGTAGGTTTATATAGGGAAGAAGTTATAGACAAAATGAAAGGATACAATAGATACCAGGAATGGTAAATATGAAATAGAGTGAGAGAGCATATGAAAGACAAGTTCCTCAGTGGAATTCACAATTACTCAGTAGAAAGGGAGCATCCCCTATGAAGTTGGGACGTGTCCTTAGCTGGTAGGCTAAATCCTGAAAGGGACTTAGCACCCTAAAAGAGTTAGTTAGCTGTAAGGAAGAGAAGAGGGTTGGGAAGCATAGTGGAGGTAGGGGAGACCTCCCTACCATATGGCATGGAGAAGGGGAAAGGAAAAGACACCATGAAGCAAAGTGCCTGCAGTGGCAGACTGACCCAAAGGAAGGCAGCAGCTATGGGGTGGCCCATAAGTAGATTTTATAGGGAAAATTTGACCCCAGAGACATGACTGGGATTTCTGACAGGGCATGGCAAGGTGAGACTGCTCAAGACCTCTATAGAAGTTTCTATAGAAACTCTATAGGAGTTTGACATAACTTGAATTTCAGATTGGTAGACCTCCTCAGAGAGAGGAACCATGAAGATAAACTTAACTTTATCAAAGCCTTCTTCCTGACTGCCTCAGGGATTAGTTCTTCTGCTAACCACACCTAATACTGAAGTTCTCATCAATGATCATGTGGAATTTATACCAGGAATTCAGGAGTGGTTTAACATAAGGAAAATTATTGATATAATTGATTACATCAATAATAACTTTTTAAAATAATATAATTCTATCAGGAGATGCATATACTTTTAAAATTATTGTTATTTTTATTAATTTTTTATTAAAAACACTTGAAAGTATTGGCATAAATATATTTTTTTCTTAAATTAATAAGCATTTATCTAAAGCTAATAAAAAGTCTGATTTGTAATGGGGATAAACTAGAAGTCTTTTCAGTAAGATCAGGTGTGAAACAAGGGTGACAACTGTCACCAATATTATTCAATATTGCATTGGAAATCTGATCAATATCAATAGGGGAAGGAAAAGAAATAGAAGTTATCAGAACAGGGAAAGAGGTAATAACAAAGTTATTTCTTTTTGAAGATAATATGATGATACATTTGGAAAATCCCAAAGATTCAACTAAAAAGTTAGTTGAGACAATAGTTTTAGCAATCTATCGGCATTTCTACATGCTAAAAAAAAACTTTGCAAGAAGAGATATTAAAAAAACACCCTTTAAAATAACTCTAGATTGTATAAAATACCTGGAAATTAATAAATAATAAATAAAATACATGCTAAAACAAACCTAGTAACTATGTAAACAAAATTGTAAAAAAAATTACACAAATAAAATCATAATTACATTTTTAGAAAAAGATTTTGGGATAAGAATTCATTTTTTGAAAAAAATTTTAAGAAAACTGGAAGGCAGTATGGCAAAAACTGAGTGTAGACTAAAATCTTACACCATTTAACAAAATAAGGTCAAAATGGATACATGACCTAGATATGAAGAAAAATTTTATAAGCAAATTAAGGAGAACATGGAGCATATTATTTATCAGACTTAGGGACAGGCAAAGAAGTTATGAACAAACAAGAAATAGAGAACAAAGTTAGATATAAAATGGTTAATTTTATTACATTAAATTTCAAAAATTACACAAAATTTAAATGCAATCAAAATCAGAAGTAAAGCAGAAAATATGTAGGGGAGAGATTTATAGACAGATTCTCAGACAAAGATCTCATAATTCAAATATTTAAAGAACTATCTCAAATCTTTGAGAACATTAGTCATTCCCTACCTTATAGATATATAGACAGACAATTTTTTGATGAAGAAATCAAAACAATTTATAGTTATATGAAAAAATGCTCTGTCATTATAGATTAAAGAAATACAAATTAAAACTACCTTGAGATATCATTTTACACCTTTCAGATTGGCTAAAATGATAAAAGGGGTAAGGCAATATTGGAGGGGATGTGGAAAAATTGGAACACATTTATTGTTGGTGGAATTATGAACTGATCCAACCATATAGGAGAGCAATCTGGAATTTTATACCTGGAAGTATAGTGTTGTTGTTTGTCCTTTGTTCTTGAAGACATGACATCAGGGAAGTGATGCCATGACAAACAAGTGAGTTGAATTTAAGTGAGGGAAAGTTGTACAAGATGACCTGCCTCATTTTCCTTCCAAAGTTATCTAGGTCCAAGACCAAGTCCAAAAGCAAGGTTAAAATGACTGGAGATGGCCCTGGATGAAATGGGAGATCTTGGCCTTTTTAAGCTAAGATCTTCAACAAGTCTCAGTTCGACTGAGTTTGTACCCATTCAATTATTAAGGCTACCTAGCAATTAAGGCAAAGCATCTCTTCTATTACTTAGCATACAAAAAAATCTAACCAAATAAAGTAAATGAATGAATGAATGAATTGGGCGGGGGGGGGGGAAGACCAAATTAGAATCAGATCGGTTTTGGTTTAAGGCTTGGCCTTAAGAAAGAAATATAGCCAGTAAACCCCATTATATCTTGGGAGGATTTAGAGGTGCAAAAGAGAAAAAATGTTTTTACGAGCATCTATAGCTAAGGGTATGATATCCTATGTGGACAGAGGAAAGAAAGGAGGAGAAGTCTTAGGAAGAGTTCAAAAAGGATTTTGAAAATCAAATAAGAGAGGCAGCTACTTGGTTCAGTGCATACAGCACCAGCCCTGAAGTCAGGACGACCGAGTTCAAATTTGACCTCAGACACTTATCACTTCCTAGCTGTGTGACCCTGGGCAAGTCACTTAATCCTAATTGCCTCAGCAAAAAAAAAATTAAGTAAGAGAGGTAAAGGAAAAATTAGGAAGAGAAATGAGAGTGAAGTAAAAGGAGAGACAAAAAAATAATGCAGAGAATAACAATTAAGGTGGCATTATCTAATTCCCTAGTTGTCAGTAAGTCTGCCCTTACCAGTAATCTTGGCATATAGCTAGGACCCAAAAAATTCACTAAAGCATTTCTTAAGAGATAGACAAAGGAGGTCATCATCCCACTTGGGGACTATATCAGCTTTCTTTGATGAAACCCATGATAATCTAGGACCTCTGTAATGCTGGCCAATGTTATTATTTTTATGCTGTTCTTTATTCTATGCTTATTAAAAGTGCATTGCACTCTCAATTCAGGGTCTTTTGGTCAGGGGAGGGCCATTAGACCTATCCTTTATCATGGGTTGTATGGCCTTGTTAATAAATCATATCTTGCTTGGAAAATTATAAGTTAAATTGCCTTGAGTTAAATTTGATATTACCTTTTACAACAACTCTTGCATATACCTTCTTTTCTTGAGCATCTCTAACTCAACATATCCAAAATAGAACACATTATCTACTTATCCATCCCCAAATTACCCCACTAAAGAAAAAACATCCTTTCTTCAAAGTAAATAGGTATGTACCTATATACTTTGACCCAGCAATAATACTACTTGGTTTATTTCTACAGAAAATTTCTAAGGAAAAAGAGAAAAGAATGTATATGTTCTAAAATATTTATATCAGTTCTCTTTGTAGCGGCAAAGAACTGACAACTATAAGGATATATCAAATGGGGAATAACTGAACAATTTGTGCTATATGATTGTAATGAAATACTACCATGTCATAATAAATGAGCTCAGTGATTTTAGAAAAACATGGAAAGACTTGCTTGACATAATGAAGAGCAAAATGAGCAGAAGCAAGAGAACATTGTATACAGTAATAGCAATATTGTTTTAAGAATGACTTTGAATGAATGAGTTACTTTGACTATTATAAATATCCAGATTAAGCATAAAGGAAATATAAAGGCACCATCTTTCTCCTAAAGAAAGAATTGATAAATAGAAGTATGTATAAAATACTTTTCTATTTGAGTCTAATGGTAGCCATCTCTAAGGCAGGAAGAGGGAAGGGAAAAAAAAGAAATATAGATGACAATTTTGTTCTATATTCAAAAGAAAAAGCAAATAATATGTACTAGATTTATAGTTTCACATGCAATCATAAAAACTTTTTTACTATGTTATAGAAATTCTTGTTTTATCCCATAAATTTGAAATAAAATTTAATGATGATTTTCTTTAAAAAGAGATATAGATCAGGGTGGTTCTGATTAGAGATAAACTATACCCGTGAGGAGGAATAAGGTAAAAAGAAGGACAAAAAAGTACAATTGTGAGGAACAATAGGATATAGGGAAATACACAAACAGTAATTGTAACTTTGAATGTTAATGGCATGAACTCACCTATAAAAAATTAACAGATGTCCAAATGGATTAAAAATCAGAATTCACCAATATGTTGTTTACAAAAAACATTTTAAAATGAGACATAGACACAGAGTTAAAAATAGAAGTTTGCAGTAGAATTCATTATATTTCAGCATGTGGGAGAAAAAAGCAAGGGTAGTAATCATGATCTCAGATAAAGTTAAAATTAAAGTGTATTTAATTAAAAGAGATAAAGTAACTGCATTTTGATAAAAGGTAATATAAAAAACAATATTAATACTAAACGTATCTGCACCAAGTACTATAGCATCTAAATTTTTAAAAAAGAAAAGTTCAATGAATTACAGGTGGAAAAAGTAGCATTATAATAGTGAAAAACTTCAACCTTCTTTTAGGACTAGATAAATCCAAGCAAAAAATTTTAGATAAGCTAGATATGACTGATATCTGTAGAGATCAAATGGGAATAAAAAAGAATACATCTTTTCTCAGTGCTTTATGGTACTTTTACAAAGATTTATCATATATTAAGGCATAAACATTTTACCATCTATCTACACTTGAGAAGATTTGTTTCCTTTTGATTGATATATTAGGGAAATACTACTAAGTGATCTATAAAGTTTCATTTATAATAAAAAGCAGATATATTAAATGCATTCTTTTTAGATCACAATGCAATAAAACAAAATATTTAATGAAGGATAAATGGAAATATAGACTAAAAACTAATTGGAGACTAATCTTAAAGAAATTGAGTGGGTTAAAGAACAAACAATAGAAACAATCAATACTTTCATTAAAGAGAATGACAAGAATTAGACAACATATCAAAATTTTATGTGATACAGCAAAAGCAGTAATTAGGAAAATGTATGTCTCTAAATGCTTGCATCAACAAAACAGAGAAAAACCAGACCAATGAATTGTTTGTGCATTTAAAAAAACTAGAAAAAAACAAATGAAATTTTTAGCAAAATGCTAAATTGGAAATCCTAAAAATTAAAGATGAGATTAATAAAAAATGAATTAATAAATAAAACCAATAAAATTGATAAACCATTGGTTAATATGATTTTTAAAGAGAGAGGGAAAGAAAATGGGGAGGAAGAACCATGGTGGAAAAGTCTGGACAGTTGAAATCAGGGTCAGACAAGAAATGAAGCATAGTTATTCTGGGATCTTCCTCAAAAACGGAGGTACCAGAAAGTACTCATCAGCAGGAAAACCATAGGAGAGGGAGATGAGGATGATGAAATGGAAGAGGAGGCATGATGGTTAAACTATGATTGTACTCAAAAATCCCTTGTGGTTTCCTAGCTGTGTGACTCTGGGCAAGTCATTTAACCCCAACGGCATCAGCAAAAATAAATAAATTAAATAAATAAATAAAAATCCCTTTTGGATCTGAACTGTTTGTTGTATAAAATACAAACTTACATGTGTGATTTAAAACTTCACATAAAGCTAATGCCACATTCTTCATGCAATTTGTATTCCAGCCACATTACTTCACATTCTTAGTGACAGCCTTATTTCACTTTTGTCTTTGTAACCCCAATTCCCAGCAGAGCATCTTCCAAATAGTATATGTTTGATAAAAGCTTCTTGAATGAATGAATGGGGAGACCAACTTGAAAGGATGTAAGAACACATGAAGGTAACAGTGGGAGATAAGGCTCCTTCTTATTAGATTGGAGAGGATCTAGATTGTGAGGATAAAAGGTTCCAATTTGATTCTATAGACAACAAGGAGAGAGATTAAAAATGTTTGAGCAGGGAGGTCCAAGATACTTTTAGAATTTTTCTTGATACTTTAGGAAGATTAAATTGAAGGGAGCAGGTAATATGAGTTGCTTTTGGTGGGATGAAGGGAAAGAAACCAAAATTAGAAAAGTCAGTTAGGGGGCTATTGCAATATTCAAATTATTAGATGGTATAGACTTAGACTAGAATGTTAATAATAAAAGAGCAGGATTGAAAAAGTTTGCAAATGTTTTACCTCTTCTCAAATTAATAGAGATAATAAATTTATATAACTAACAGAAATTAAAAACAGATGATGCTGAAAGTAAAAAACTTATGGAACTTGTATTTTGTAATCTTTGATTATAACAATGAATGAAGTTTTAATGTGCTTATGAAGCCCTAATGCTCTACAAAAATAAATAAGCTTCCTGAAACATCTAAAAGCAAGGTCAGAGAGAGATTTAGGACTCTTGAGCTGTTCACCTATTAACCAAATGTTATTATTTTCTATACTTTTCCTAACTAGCTTGTTTTCTTTTTTCTCTGTATATTTTCTTCCCTATTCCATTATTTGGAACTTATCTCATGCCTTGTAACCCATTTGTTGCTTTATTCATGTTTAATTGATAATGTTATTGCTGAAAGATGATAAAACATGTTTTAACACTTTATTGTAACTATAGGCAAATAAGTAATAAATTTAAAAACTGATAGTTTTACATTTCTACCTTTTAGAAACAACTGCAGAGGGATCCATTCCAGCTCCTCAGATGAAGCTTAAAAGAGCCCGACTTGCAGATGATCTGACTGAAAAAATTGCTCTCAGGCCAGGTCTCCTGGAATTGATGGAGAAGAATAGAATTCCTGTTGATTCAACTATGAAAGAGTCTATGAAAGGTAGTTAAAGCAAAAAGCAATTATCTCCCTTGTTATGGGAGAACAGAGTTATTACTCTGTGATAACACATTATGATATAAGGTCCTCAGATTATAAAATCATCATATAATGTAGCTTTATGAAATTTTCCACCCACACAGGTTTTTATATGGAGTATGAGACAATTATTCTTATATCTTACCATCCCATCTTTGCCCATATCTTCTGTGTTTTGTTGCCCATGATAGTTCAAATGCTTGATATAATTTGTGAGGCATTTGGAAGGTACCCATTTTCCCCAAATATTTCACAGTCCTCTAATTCCATTATTAAGGGATTAATTATTACCCTATCCAAATTCTTTTTTTTAAACAAATATTTCCTGGAAAGGGTAGCATTAAAAATTTAATTTTCAAAATTTTTAATCAGAGCGGTAGCAGACAACTTTCCAAATTTTGAATTTGCATTGGAAGATAGAATTTCCTCCCTGGGAATTCCTACACCAGTAAAATCATAGGTTAGATACCAGAATTAAGAGAGATTGGGAAGGACTTGCTGTTGAAGATGGGATTTTAATTGGAATTTAGAGGAAGCCAAAAAAGGCAAGAGGCTGAGATGAGGAAGGAAAGAATTCCAAGGATAGAGGACAGAGCAGAGCTGAGAGATGGAGTGTCTTGTTTGTGGAACAAGAGGGTCAATGCTACAAAATTAAAGGATATGTGGCCCTGAGTAAGGTATAAAGGTAGGAGGGGGTGTTGTACACTGGAATACAGAAGTGTCTCACTACATCCACTTATGACACAGGAATTCTAAGGAAAGAGGCATACGAATCCAGCATAACCAATTAAAGCTATGTTAGGGGATTGACAGTCAACAGAAAACAAGCAACAAGGCATTCCCCTGGCATTAATCCAAGCAAGGACTTGGCTCTTAAGCTATTTATGTATTTTACTGAAACTCCTTAAGGAGAGAATAGGTTAAAACATGTAGGATGTGGCCAAAGTAGTAGAATGTTTAATTGCTCAACCAAGACAGAGTTGACTGATATCCACATATCATTTTTAACTTGGTGAAAATGAGTTTATTAATCCTAACTAAAAAAATGTTCCATTTTACCCACAATCCAATGATGGTTGACATATGCAATCTTCACATCCATAATTCTTCCCCAATGAATTTAGGACTCCATGGAAAAAAACATGATTTAAGGACCATAATTTCCATAATTTTTGTAAATTGGAAAGATACAGTACACCAATAGTATAAATACATACAGAGCATAAGGGAGAAGAATAAAATGGCAACTATAATAGAGAAGTAGAGCACAGGACATGGTCTTAGTTTTATTAATAAAAATCTCTAAATTACAATTGTTATTGCCTCTCTCTGGTTCAATTCTCCAGATGACCATGATCATGGAGAAACGTGTGCCATGTGATATACACAATTTATATACTGGTTCTCATATCAACAATTGAATCAAATTACATAACAATAACAATGGAATAAGATTCACAAATCTAATATTCAATTAGCAGAGAGAAAAAAAAAAGATCAGTAACTATTTACCCCTGAAAGGGCTATTGGACAGAGAGTTCTAATGTGCTAAGTGAGCATGCCATTGATTTAATGTAGGAGTATGTGCAACAGCAGAAGTGGGCTTTATCAATTTATTGTCAATTTATCCTTCTGTAATTCTAGGGTCTTGCTATAACATAGGCTGGAGTCACTGCCATGGAGCCCAAACAAACTCTCCATTTAATTTATATGAAAGAGTACTGTCTGTAGCATGTAGTACTCACTAATTTGTGCTATCAGGGTCTTAAGTTTAGTAAAGGTATTTTGCTATTCATTACTCCATTTTTGTGGTCAATTTCTTTAAGATAGTAACTACATTCAGGATGTCAACATGTATTGGGGGAATGACCTTATTTAATTCACAATCATCTACTGTGTTCCTCCAAGTCCTGTTGGGTTTTTCCACAAACTACACTGAGACATTAAAATGACTATGGTTTTGCCATATTGTAGTTACTTAAGTCAATTTCAGGGTAATTGACTTAAGTCAATTACCTCCCAAAAACCTGCATTGTCTAACTTTTACTATTTATTACTATTACTATTACTATTACTATCACTATCACTATCACTATCACTATCACTATTACTATTACTATTACTATTACTATTACTATAACTATTACTATTACTATTAACATGGTGGTGGGAGAGAAATGGGTGTCCATTTGGCAAAACTCTGAAAGATCTCTTTTACCACTCATAACCATAACCATAATTTCCCTACAGTAGTGCACAAGCCTATGCAATAGTAAATCCATTCATATAATATTTTGGGGGATTGTTGAAATATACATAAGATGTTTTGGGAAGTGATGAGCACCCAGTATTTAATCCAATTAGTTTTCTTTGCTGGACATAATCACTATTGTAACCCAAAAGGACCAGAGAACCCATATGAATGTCCATGAATAAAAGTTCACTTAGCTCCAGTGTCTGCTAGAACAAGCATTGTCTGATTATTGTATTGGGATGAGTGCAAAGTTATTTTCTCGTATAGCTTCCAGTCTCCTTCAATTCAATCTTGATCTCAATGAGCCTCTGTCCCACCCATAGTCCCTATAGTTGAACCCATAGTTCAAGTGGTTTTCAGGTAACAAGGGAAGATTATACAATGTTTGTGTCCCCTTTCACATGTTTGAGATCTTAACTTCTTCAGAAGGAGCTGACAGTTTTTTATATTGCTGATGGAGCTTCAGCAATCTCCACCTCTTTAGTAATACTGCATTAGATGTTTCATTTATTACTTTTCACTGTACCCCAGCCCCTATCAAATCAAATCATATTTGCTTCTTAGAAACCCCTTTTGGACCCATTTTCTAGGCAGGTCTTTTCTGACTTCACTTGCACAACTCTTAATTCTGATAGATCTTGAATTTCAACCAACTTGACCAGTGCTTCCCCAAAGCCATAGGTTCATGACCTTATCAAAGGGCCTAAAACAATAAACAGAGTTCCCTTCCATTAAAAGTTTATTCCTCATCCCAACTATACAGGTTCTGCTTTAGACCTATGAAATTCTGAGGTATAAACAGCAGACTGTATGGCCATTTTTCTAATGGTAGCTTGTGCTCTTCCACTCTCCTTCAAGAAGTCCATTTTACTAATGTATGTATAGGGTCCAGCTGAGGATCCCTCTAGGCATTATAATTCAGTGTACTAGGGAATTATTCACCTAATTTCTTTTGTGTCATGCAATCTTAGTTAAATTTGGGAATGCTTTGACACTACTCATCTTTTCAGCCTTGGAACCAAATAACTTAATTCCATTTGCTCCACCAGCCCATAACTAAACTATCCACCCAGGAACTGATTCTTTCAGTTTCTGATTCAATCTGGCCACTAAATCTATTATCCTGCAGTATAATCTCTGAGGCTTACAATATATTTTGTTGGGGAAAGCAGACCTTCATCATTTTCCATACACCTGAAATTGATCGGCTCTAACAACAGTCTAAATTAGTACAATTGAAGAGGATCTGAAGCTTCTATTTCCTTCTCAGACTCAGAAATTACCTACTATGCCTCTTTGATTCCATTTCCACTGGGGCCTAAACTTTTGATATTTGGTACCCTCTCATCCTTACAAAATTACATGCTAAGATATAGAGGTATTTTTCTCCTCTTTCACAATTTTTAGACATTTTCCTCCATAATTGGGAAATGGCAATCCACATATTTCTTTCTAACCTTAGATTTGCTTTTAATTTACACAATCAAGCCTGAACAGCTAACCATTGCTCAGTGACACAGCACAAAGTAGTCAACAATAGCCAAGTTATTTAATTATTGCTTCCTTGGCTTCTTTGCCAGCAACAAACAAAAATCAGCTAACAAGGTACTCAATACTTATGTTGTCTTTGGGGCATCCCCCAACTCCTTAGGAGGTTCACACAAATCTATTACTTGATCCACCAGTTCCTACATTCTCATGAACTGCCAGCTCAGCATATCTCCAGTACTTTCTCTATTTCTCAGACCATTTTCTGGGAATCTGCTAACTGTGCCAATTTTGTGGACTGAGACACCAAAGTTCCCTATAGTATACACAAAATCAGAGTAATCTATCCAAGATTATTAGGGGATTGACTTAAAAAAGAGCTCTGAAATAGCATTTTACATTGGACAATAAGCAGTAGAGCATAGCTCCAGTCCATGCAGAGACTTATCTCTTAAGTTATTTATGTGTGCTGCTGAAACTTAAGGAGAGAATAGGTTAAAACATGTAGAATGTGGCCAAATTAGCAAGATATATAAATGTTCAACAAAGATGGAGTTGACTTCCAGCCATACGTCATTCTTGATCTAGTGAGACTATTATGAGTTTCTTGCTCTTAACTGTAATCATGATCCATTTGACATACAATGAATTTAATGCCAACAATATAGTTTTAGAACTAAAATGGTCCTAAAAGCTCTTTTCAAAGGAGAGCTATCATTTATTTCTTTCCTCTACACTACAGTTATAAACAATACAAGAGTAGGTCAATCATGATTGGATCTTATAGACCAATCATGGTGAATTCTAGAATGCCCACAATTTCTTTTCTTTTTTTTAATTAAAGCTTTTTATTTGCAAAACACATGTATGGGTAATTGTTCAATGTTACAAATTCCCCCCCCCTAGTCCCCACCCCTCCCCTAGAAGGCAGGAAATCCACTATATGTTAATTATGTTAAAATACTTGATAAATTGAATAAATGTATACATATTTCCACACATCATTGTTGTGCAAGAAAAATCATATCTACAAGAAAGAAAAATCAGAGAAAGGAAACACAATGCAAGCAAACATCAATAGAGAGCATGAGAATGTTATGTTGTGGTCCACATTTCACATCCCTCTCTATGGGTATATATGGCTTTCTTCACTGAACAATTGGAACTGGTTTGAAATATTTCATTATTGAAGAGAGCCATGTCCATCAGAATTGATCATCATATAGAATTGTTGTTGCCATGTATAATGATCTCCTGGTTCTGCTCATTTCACTCAGCATCAGTCCATGCAAGTCTCTCCAGGGCTCTCTGAAACCATCCTACTGGTCGTTTCTTACAGAACAATAATATTCCATAACATTCATATACCATAATTTATTCAGCCACTCTCCAATTGATGGGCATCCATTCAGTTTGATAACTTTTTGAGCATAGTTCCAAATTGCTCTCCAGAATGGTTGGATCTGTTCACAGTTCCACCAACAATGTATCAGTGTCCCAGTTTTCCCACATCCCTGCCAACATTTGTCATTAGCTTTTCCTGTCATTTTAGCCAATCTGACAGGTATGTAGTGGTACCTCAGAGTTGTCTAATTTGCATTTCTCTGATCAATAGTGATTTGGAGCACCTTTTCATGTGACTAGAAATAGTTTCAATTTCTTCATCTGAAAATTGTCTGTTCATATCCTTTGACCATTTATCGATTGGAGAATGGCTTGTATTTAAAAATGAGACAATTATCTCTATATGTTAGAAATGAGGCCTTTATCAGAACCCTTAAATGTAAAGATGATTTTCCAATTTATTGCTTCCCTCCTAATCTTGTCTGTATTAGTTTTGTTTGTATAAAAACTTTTTAACTTAATATAGTCAAAATTATCTATCTGGTGTTCAGTTAAGAGTTCCAGTTCTTCTTTGGATGTAAATTTATTCTATTTCCACAGGTCTGAGAGGTAAACTATACTATGTTCCTCATGAACCCATTTAGATCTTATCTTGGTAAGTGGTGTTAGGTGTAGGTCAAGCCCTAATTTCTTCCACACTAGTTTCCAGTTTTCCCAGTAGTTTTTGTCGAATGGTGAGTACTTATCCCAAAAGCTGGGGTCTTTGGGTTTATCAAGCACTAAATTGCTATAGTTATTGCCTAGTTTGTCCTGTGATCCTAGCCTATGCCACTGATTGATTACTCTATTTCTTAGCCAGTACCAAATGGTTTTGATGACCACAGCTTGATCCCCACAATTTCTTAACATACTTAATTCCTAGCAAAGTGTCCAGCATAAGTTCTTAATAAATACTTATTTTTGATTGAACTAAAAAAAGTTTCTGCTTATCTGTGTGGGAGCTATATTTTAATGATTTGTTCTTGCTAAAAAAAGAATTATTTGTGATAATTATTCCTTAAACAATCACTATAGCTTTAATTATATAGATTACATATTTAATGTATCTAAAATGAATCTAATATCTTATGGGCATATATTACATATTTTTATATTTTAATTATATAGAATTTTTATAGAAATTTTGTAAGAATTGATATTAAATTTACTGGTCCAAATAAAGCCAGCTCTTTCCTTTTTTGAAAGTTACGTTCTAGTATAGTATTATATTGCACAGTTTTTGCCATCGCTTTAACATTAAGTTTCATTCCCAGGAATAGAATTTGTGCTTCCAAGGGTCAGCCACTTGCTTTGCTGCTTTTATGATCTCTCACACTCTTTTATCACATGTTTTTGCCTCAATCATCCTCAACCAACTGAGGCAGAGGATTTGTTTGGTGCAAAAGAATTCATATGTATTGACAGTATTATGTCGAAGTCTTAACTTATAAACTTTCTCTTTGGGTAGCATAAATAGCCCTCAGTGTTTCTATGAGTATCACCATAATTTCCATATCATGAATCCTATGGGACAGGACATCTATATCTACATTAGTCATTTGCTACCAATAATATCTGGTGAAATCATGTTAGCTGATCTTGATACTCATCTCGCATAGGCAGCATCAATTTGATTCTAGTTGGAATATAAACTCATAAATTGTTTTCTTTCCACACTTGAAATTTAGCTCCATAGTCTTTGTACTTCTTGATGACAGCCCACTCTAAAGCCAAGAACTCCAGTTAGTGTGTACTAATACTGAATATCCTTCTCAGTAATTTCCCTACTGGCACATGCAATGAGTTTTCTTTATGAACATACTTCCAAGCTATTCAAGATAATATCAGTATGAAGTATAAAGGGTTTGCTAGAATCCACTTAGGTAATTAGGTCAAGAAAAAAAGTGATGTGATGAGCTGCTAGATTCAGCCATATACACTGAGAATATGTATAAAATAGCAGACAATCTATTGCTGAATTCAGATCAGAGGATTCTGGTCCAGCAGTGAAAGATTTAACTTCTGGAGTTGAGAATTCTAACTCAAGAAAGTTTTTGAAACAGAGATATTCTTAGGGGAAGGAGTTTCTGTCATCATAAAGAAAAGAGCAATATGGGGCAGCTAGGTGGTGAAGTTGATAGAGTACCAGCCCTGAAGTCAGGAGGATCTGAGTTCAAATCTGGCCTCAGACATTTAATTCTTCCTAAATGTGTGATCCTGGGCAACTCACTTAATACCAATTGCCACAGCAAAAAAAAAAAAAAAGACCAAAATGAAACAATTTATTTTTATTATCATT
>JAJPUD010022424.1:0-21430 GCA_023553655.1 Myrmecobius fasciatus | reverse complement strand
GCCTCTGTAAGATGCTCTCATGTTTATACTAAAACTAGCCTTGTCCTGGTTATCCATGTAATAGCCACTGGTTTTTTGCTTTGTAACCTGGTGTAAGGAAAGGGTGAAGGCAACATTCTGGTTTAAGATTGTAGCCTATTTGGATCTGTGGTGCGCTTCTAGGAGAAATGGAATATTGAGGGAATGGCAACAATATTCTTTAAGTACCTCGTAAATATAGAATGTGTGTACTGTATATTCCTTGCACAGCCACGGGAGTCTGGAGAGAGGGAGGTCTAAATTACTTCCCCCTTCCCCAAGTTAAAGTTTGGAAATTAGTTTCCTGTTCCATAGGATATCTAGCATTGGGCTTTTCAAAAAACGTGCACAACACTATAGTATTCACTTAGATATGTGGGGTGTGCTCTTGCAACTCCAATGCACTTGTGAGTCTAATAGCAGGCTGCACTTCCTGACAATAAAGAATAATCCAGTGTTATGTCAAAAAAAGATGGCCAGGTGGTGCCATAGAGCAGTGGGCTTGGAATCAGAAAGAATAATCTTCATGACTTCAAATGTGGTCTTAGACACTTATTAGCCTGAGCTAGTCACTTAAACTCTGTTTTCCTCCATTTCCTCATGGGTAAAATGAGTTGGAGAAGGAAATGACAAACCACTCTAGCATCTTTGCCAAGAAAAGACCTCAGGTAGGGTCACAAAGAGTCATTTCATGACTGAAATGACTAAACAACATGAGCAAAAAAAAGTTTGAGAATCATTGTTCTGTCTTATTAACATGCTCTAAAATAATAATGACAATGCATAATACACATCAAATATCAATGACTAGATGATGATTTCTGTCGAAAAACAGCTTGTCTTCCTAGCGACTAATATGGAAAAAAATAGACTATCTGAATTTTTATTTCACATCTGCCAGGAGGAGAAACCCAAAATCCAAGAATTGGACATTTATTAAAGGTCCATTGTGTGTCAGGCTCTGTAGAAACAAAGATAAGAAAGGATCAGCCTTTGCCCCCAAGAAGCCTATAGTCTATTGGAGGTGAAAAGATGTCCACCTAAAGTACTGAGCTTTTGTTGCCTTAAAAAATAGTTAGAAGGATAGGAAAATTAATGTTATCTCAACATATGTTAAACAGTAGGCAGATTTTATTTTTTTTAATGCACACACAAAAATATTGACTTAGCAATGTGGGTGAAGACTCATGGTGAAAGATTTAGTTTTATTACTGCTAGATATACTTGGAAGACAATAAACAGACGATGAAAATATGCTGAATGATCAGAGGTGGGATCCAAGTTCCAGGTCCCCCAAGTTTCCTTTCTTGAAGAAGGTCATCCAAGATCCTTCTAATATGGTCTGTCAGTTCACATTTTCCTTAAGAACTGACCTTCCTGGGATCAGTATGTGAAGGGCAGTTACTAAGGACAAGTGTCACTAACTCAAAAGTCAGTCATTGGTGCTTTTGTGCCAATCAATAAGCATTCAGGAAGCATTTGCAGGCCACTGTGCCAGGCACTGGTCATACCAAGCAGGTCTGCCCTCATGGAGCTTCCCCACTTGCCTGGTCCTCTGTGGTGTTTCCAGTCCCTTCTGGTTTGGAAAGAATAGGCTGGTGGTAATACAGAAAGTGTATGTGATTATTCAGGTAATCACAGAGATTGATGGGAAACAAGGCCAAGAAAAGAACAGGAGGAAGAGAACACTACACCCAAGGAGTTCAGGAAGACTTCCAATAGGAAGTGACACATGAGTGACGGAAGCCAGGGATTCTAGGAGGTACACATGATGTGGCTGACTATAGTCACTTCACAAATTTCTGGTGACTAGCCAGAACCTCACAATCAATTATCTTTACATAAAATCTTATCCTAGATTGATATGGGAGCTGGAAGAGACTTTTGGAATCTTTGAATTCAACCATCTGATTTTGCTGATTGGGAAACTGAGTCCAGCAACTTGAAGTGATTCACCCCACTTTACACTATAATTCGTAGGGCTGAGATTTGAACTCAGACCCCTGTCTCCAAATTTAGCCCCTTTCTACTGTATCAGGGAAGCCCAGGCAAGGTGACAGCATCTATCCTGTTGGCATCTGCCTAATGCAGAAGACTGTGGTCTTTTGATGTTAAGTGGGTACAGAGATCTGATGCCTTCTAAATGGCCATGATCCCAAAGACCCCCAAATGGCTGTGCAAGTGATTACAGTATAAATGGACTGAGACAAGGACTGATTTGTATTCAGTGTGCGTCTCTTTATTGCTCACAGGTGGAAGAACGCTCTAGACTCAACCGGCAGAGTTCCCCTGCCATGCCACACAAGGTTGCTAACCGGATATCTGACCCCAATTTGCCTCCTCGATCTGAGTCTTTTAGTATTAGTGGGGTGCAGCCTGCTCGGACACCGCCCATGCTTAGACCAGTGGATGCACAGGTATGAAAGCTCATAGGGTCCTGGATTTAGTGCTACATCTGACTCCCATTCTACAGATGGAGAAAGTGAGGCCCTGAGAAGGTGCTCTTAGAAAAGCTGTAATTTGAACCCTGGTCTTCTCATTACAAATCCAACATTCCCCCTTCTCCCCTGACCGATCTCAGGCCAAAAAGATCATTGGAACCTGATTATTTGTGTGTACGTTTGTATGTGTTTGTATTGTATATCCATCTGTGGTCTTAACCTGTAATGTCACTGGCACGGTGAACTTCCATTGTGGAAACTCCCCCCACCAACACAGATCTGCAGCCTATACCCTTATAGTTTCTTAAGAGGCACGGGGAGGTTAAGCAACTTGCCAGGAGTTACACAGTCTGTAGTTGTAGGGATCAAGCTTGAACCTAGCTCCTCCTTATTCCTATATGCTGATCCTCTGTTTCATTATTACCTGCTCTGCCTTACATTACAGGACACCTTTGAGATAGCTAATAGTGATATCATTTCACTGATTGCTACCATTCAAATCCTGGCTGGCCACGTAATCCACACCCCAAAATTGTCTTGGGTAAACCCTATGGAAGATGGGGTTGGTTGCTAACTAGGATTAGGCAATACTATGGCACATGAAGAGAGAGGAAGAATCAGGGAGTGGATCTCCTAGCTGGATGTGTCCAGGTTAAATAAGGGAAAAAGAGATCCCCCTATCAATTTCATTAATCTTGGGGCCAGCCATTATTCTGGATCCTCCTCATCAGAAATTAAAGATATATGACTTATGCATTGTCTTTAAATGTGGAGTTAGCTCACTATACATTAGCTGAATGGCACTGGGTAAGCCATTGGAAACTCCCTTTACCTCATTTCTTTTATCTGTAAAAGAATAGCTCTGCTCTCGATATTTTCTCAGCTCCCTTCTTGTTCTTCCCATTTTTATTCTACTTGGAGCATTGGCAAGGGAACATAACCAGAGAGTTAAAGTCAGGACAGTCGGGTCTTCTGTGTTCTTCAGTCTTTCTTAGTTGCAGTATAAGAAGTGAGAAAAGCAGTTTTTCAGAGAGTTTCTGGATTTTTAAGCCTAAACTTCTTAAAATAAAACTCTCAAAAAATAAAAGAAATGATATTCTCATTCAAATGTGTTAGATTTCTTCCAGATAGTCTCAAATAGGTAAAAGTTTCCACCAAATACCCTGCACAATATTAGACAGCCAATGGACTGACTTGGCGAGTGTTTTGTCAGGGAAGTTGGGTACTAGTCATTAATGTCAGATTCTGGGGTAGAATTTCATTAACTCCTTCTTTAAGAGGTAGGGATAGTGTTGTGAACAGAGTTGAACTCAGAGTCAAGAAGACCTAGATTAAAATCTTCCCAGATCCTGTGACCCCAGGCAAGTCATCACCTCTCAAGGTGCCAGAAAACTCTCTAAGACTTTAAATTATAGAGTAGGGACTAGTCTTTATTGGGAAGAGAAACTTCTCTCTAGAGTGAATGAATCACAAATCTAGTAAAAGCAAATAACCTTTCTCCCTTCAGCTTATCTCTAGAGTAAGTTCTCATATTGGGATGGGGGCTTGGAAGGACGGGAGAGAAAGCTATTTCTTTGGAGATGCATTCTCTTGTAATTAATAGGGACCAAGGGTTTTCAAGACCAATGCATAAAATCACTTTCTCATGAATCTTCTCAATTGTGTCCCATCAGCTACTCCCAATAAGATTATGTGGTATTGGGGTCTCAGGTCAGAACTTCTCTTTTGCCTCTAGTTTTACTTCCAGAATATCACTCTGTTCCACAAACTCCTTGACAATTGCTCTCCCAGTGATAGAAATAAGCGGGGAACACATTAGTAAAACATTTAAACTCATGGAGAATAAAACAAAGAAATTTAATAAGAAACAAGGACAACTTTGCTACTACCTTATTAAATTTAATGTACATTTAAAAATAAAGTGAGTAAAAGAAGTTCACAGTTTTATAAATAAACTTTTTTTCTTTGTATCTTGAGAAATTTGATTATTGTTAAAGCTACAATAAAAATGAATTTTTAAAATCACCTTCCCAAATATGACATCTTAACAAGGATCAGCATTTTTAAAAAGATGTTAGATATGGTTTATTTTTTTAAGAAATTGGATTGAGCAGAGAAGCTTTTTCCATTTGTTTTAAGATGGGTTAGTATCGTAGGATGTGCTTGGCAGAAGGAACAGTTTGTTTTGTTATTTGAGAGCTTTTGGAATGACTCACTAAAGGATTAATATTTTGATTGAGACTTCACTCTGTCCACTGGCAATCTTTGAGATTTACTTTCTGAATTGAGTTGAATGCCATCTCAAAGGGTTCAGCAAATGAACTCAAGAGTTCCAGGCTGGAGGTCAGATCCAGCCTACTGATGCCAAGAGTTTCTCTTTTATTGGAGTATTCCTTCAGCAACTATCCTGAAATGACCCTATGTCCTCTCTAAGTTTTCAGAACTCTAAAAAGCACAGCATCCAACCAGAATTGAAAACCCCAATACAGAAGAAGGCCCATTGTTAGGAGATACATAATATTATGGGTGTTAACTACGTACTGAAACACTAATTTTTTTTTCCTTTAATGACTTCTTAGCAATAATGGACAAGCTATTTAACCTCTCTGTGCCTCGTTTCCTATCAATGATTCAAGGATGAAGACAGCTACACGATTGAGCACACACACAAACACAATATGTATGTGCCTCAAACACATCTGCTCCATTGAATACCTACACATACTGCTAAATCTTGACTTGAGAACTTTTTTAAGAAGGAAAAGCTATAAATCCAAGGGATACATATAACTGAGTCCATACGACAGGATTTTTTCACACTTTAGTTTAGTTTCAACATCTAGCTGATTCCTTTTTCCCCTCCTAATACTGATGCTCTCATTTTGGCTTAATGCTTAGATTCCACATCTGGTAGCGGTGAAATCCCAAGGACCCTCCCTCTCTGCCTCTCAGTCAGTGCATGAGCAGCCCACAAAGGGGATAGCGGGGTTCCAGGAGGCTCTGACGGTGACGTCTCACCGTGCTGAGATGCCACGGCAGAACTCGGATCCCACCTCCGAAAACCCTCCTCTCCCCCCTCGCATTGAAAAGTTTGACCGAAGCTCTTGGTTACGGCAGGAGGAAGACATTCCACCAAAGGTAACACCACTGAGGTGTTTGGGGTTGGGTTTTTTTGGCTTATTTTATGGGGGTTTTTTTAGATTACTTCTGCTAACATCCAAAATTTTAAGGAGCCAGCCTTGGAGTTATATTGACAAGGAATTTAACCATTATAAAATATCCTTCATCATTCATATTCCTCATTATTCCTCTAAATAATCCCACCTATAAGGTGGGCTGTTTGCTGTCTTTTTTCACAAAGGAAGAAACTGAGGTACAAAGAGTTTGAGTGACTTATCAGCACACACTTTTTCAGGATTAGGAGTCCAACCCGTAAGCTGGTTGATTCTCAAAACCATGGCACTTTCCCATGAGATATCAAATCGTGGACCTCTTGATTGTCAACTAAGCCTGTGTTTTAGCTGACACAAGAGCACCCAAATGGGCAGGGTCATGTTCATTCAGTCATCCACATGTTTTGTTAGTGGAAAGGCAAACACTCATGTTTCTGAGAATGCATTCATCCTGTTCTGTCCAGTCTTCTTAGAGACTGGGTGTAAGCAAACTTGGTCTGTCTTTTGGAAGCCTCAGAAGCCAATCAGAGGCCAAGTTTGGCCAACACTGGAAAAGATGTGATGAAGAACAAAAACTTCCTGGCGTGGGGCATCTTTACCATTAGGAAACATCGCAAGGGGGGAAAGGAGGAGGAGTCTAAAAAAACAAAACTGTGAAGGGCTACAAAATACTTTGTAAATGACCATATCTAATACCTCTTAACATGAGACAGTGCTTTATAGTAGCTAGGCCATCAGCCTCAAATCAAGAATCCTGCCTCTGAAACACAGATAAATAAATTATTTAATCTGGCAACTTTTGGCTAAGACAAGTTACACACCAATTACCACTGTCAGATTATATAGTGCAGGGAGTTTCTACAATGGGGGTTTCATTACACCAGTGAAATCACAGATCCAGATATCTCACTCTCACCTCTCTCTGTCTCTGTGTCTCTCTGTGTCTCTGTGTCTCTGTCTCTCTCTCACATACACACACCTCACCTCCTCCAAAAAATGTTCAGAGAAACAAAGAATAGTTCAAGTTTTTAATCTGAAAATCAAAGATTATAGGCTAGAAATGATCTTTGAGGCCATCAATTCTTCTAAGTAATCGGAGGTACAGAGAGGTTAAGGGACTTGCCTGGAGTCATACAGCTAATGTGAGGTAAGGTCTCTCTGACTCCAAGTACAGAAGTGTTGACAATTTATGTTTGTAATGTGGCACTAAAACCATGAATTTCTCACAAAGACCAAGGCTGACTTTACTCCATGGTAAATTTAATCTTAGAGCAATGATTGCCTCACTTTCTCAATTCTCCCAGTGCCCCATAGTTGCTAAGAGTAGAGTTGCACAGGACTGTTTCCTTTGGATTTTAACTGAGACTTAAAGAAAGCTAAGAGATGGAAGGGGGAAGTGAGAGAGAAATCCAGACATAGGGACAGGGGCAGGCAGCTGGTACAAATTCACAGATCAGGAGATATAGAGTCTTGTTCAAGGAAGAATGAGGAGACCAATTTGAGGGCACATTGTTGACAATGGTTCACATCTCTGAAATCTACTTTTAAGACTGGTGTGTCTCCCTTTAAGGAAAGTAGCTATAGGCAGATTTGAACTTAAAAAACAAACAGATGATTCATTCAATAAATTCTCTTTACAAAAGCTTATTCCTGGTTTCCCTCAAATAGCAAACTCCCCTAATGCAAATAGTTCTGGCGTTTTTTTCCAGTTTTAGAAATACATCTATTATGTATTCCAATTGAGGTATATCCACATCTACCCTCCCCAAGTGACTCTTCCCAGGTGAAAGAATGATGATTTTTCCACCAGCACAGTTTTTTACTTAAAGATATGCCCCTTTATTCAGTCACATACATCCTCATTTTTACTATACTTCATAATCCAATAGGTCTCTTAAAACTAAAGGAGACCTTTTAAAAAATCAGTGCTTGCAAACTCAATCACATGTGGAAAATGCCCAAGATTGATGTCAGGAAGCTGGGTTTGCAGTTGGCTCTCTGACTCCGCTGGCAACAGGGCTCCCAGACATGTGGAAGAAAGCAACCAAGATACTGCCCTGATATCCAAATTTCCTCGCTCATTCTCATCAGTCTCACATTTGCCCATAAGCAGTGGGGAGAGACAGAAATGGGATTCCCTTTAATCTGCATAACTTCCTTTTGTTCCTTCCTTGGCACTCTGTTGAGGCACTGTTCCCCCTTGTCCCTATGTGCCCCATATCCCCAACCAAACTATCACAGCAATTCACAGCAAGATCCGCAAAACAGGGCACCCATTCTCTCAGCATGTTTGCCCATTTTTGCCAGTACCAGGATTAAATCGAATTTACACATTCTCAGTCTAGTGCACAATGATTCAGACCATTTTCATTTCTCTGTCTCTGTCTCCCCGTCTCCCAAATTTAGATCGATTCCCCTAAAAAGGTAGAATATTTTTAGATTTCACTCAGTAAATTGGATGTTGGACAATGGGAAGAAGGTTAATTCTGCCCTGGATTAGATATTCCTTACAACTTTAGGGAGAAATTTATATTTATATCTATAGATATTGATCATTTATCTACATATATATCTATAGACAGATATCTGCATGTCTCTATCTACATCTATATAGATATGGATATATCTATATATAGACATATAGATACTTATTTCTATAAATATTGACATAACTATATTTATATAGCTCTACACAGTTGTGTCTATATAGATAGCTATCTCTACATCTGTAGCTATTCATACACCCATATAGATAGATATAGATAGATTTGAATTTAGAGATAGATGGGTTTGGATACTTAGATAGAAAGAGAAAAAAGATGATAGTAAGATAAATAGATCATAGATGAATGGATGGAAAATTGATAGATAGAAAGATAGATAGATATAGACATCTTAGAAAGGAGTAGAATGTGGACTGGATCATACTTATCCCTCCTCAACATCTGGAGACATTCTGATTTTCTTCCAGGTGCCTCAACGAACAACTTCCATATCACCAGCATTAGCCAGAAAGAACTCCCCTGGCAATGGAAATGCACTGGGACCCAGACTTGGATCACAGCCCATCCGAGCAAGGTAAGGCAATCAGATTAGAAGACTACAGAAAATGCAGCTTCCAACCTTGTCCTTGTTTCTTTCCTCAACACTTCCTCTACGAATTTCCTCTATATTCTAGGGCCCCATCTGTAATGCAAGCAAGTAATGCCTTCTTTTTCTTTCACACACTCTAATAGTCCTCCATCAACAGGAAGTACCCACTGAATGCTTTTTGACTGAATCAATCCATGATAGAGTAATAGAAATTGAACCCAAAGTGAAATGATTAGAGCTATGTTAGGATAGTCTCAAACATGATTTCAATGATCAAGAAATGAGGAAGAAGTAGTTATACTGGTCAATAGAATGCTTCACTTACACTTGGGAATCATGGAAGTGCTTAAGATTGAGAAATGGAGGGGCAGCTAGGTGGTGCAGTGGTTAGAGCACCAGCCCTGAAGTCAGGAGAACCTGAGCTCAAATCTGGTCTCAGACATGTAACAGCTGTGTGACCCTGGGCAAGTCACTTAACCCCAACTGCCTCAGCAAAAAGCAAAACAAAAAAAAAAAAATTGAGAAATGGAAAACACTTTAAAGACCAGCTAGCCAGTGGGTTCTTATTCTGAGATCCAAAAACTTAAATATACATATAACCTATATACCAATACTAACATTATGTATAATATTTATACAAATATATAAATATAAAAATAAATATACAAACATTACATACTATATAATGAAGTAACAATATATTAAACATATAAACATATATATGGAGGGATATATACACATATACATATGCATATACCGATGACTATATTTCAATGTAATTAGTTTCCTCTCTCATCTCGTGCTTTTCATGCATTTAAAAATATTCTGAGGAAGGGTCCCTCGGCTTTGTCACACTGCCAAAGAGGTTTTCCAATCCAACCCCCTTGTTTTTACACATGGGTACTAAGGTCTGGAAAGATAGAATGACTTGTCCACAGTCACAAAGTCCATAGCAGAGTCAGAGATAAGACCCCAAACTTCCAAATCCAGTTCCTATATGCTTCCCATTTCACATTAATGCTCTCCAATTAAAGACAGAAGAAATAATTAAATATTAATCAGCTCTAATCACAAAGAGCTCCTTGAGCAGAGGGACTGTTTTTGCCTGAAGCTCACATTCTAGTGGGGGAGACAAGATGCAAATAATTATGTTCATACAAAATAAATAGGGAGTAATGAAAGTTAATATCATAGAGAAGACACTGGCAGTTAGGGAGGATATGGAAAAGCCTCTTCTAGAGGAGCTGAGTCTTGAATGACTCATGTCTAAAATAGGGATTCGAAACTTTTTTTGGGGGGGGTCACAGACTCCTTTGGCAGTGAAATGCTTGAAATGAAATACGGAGGATTACGAAGGAGATCCGTTATAGAGAAATACAGTTATCAGAATACTAAAAAAATAATCATAGATACCAAGTTGAGCACCCCCAATCTAGGAACATAGGAACATAAACTGACAGCTTCATTCTCTCTAACTGGATCTGTGGTAGTGGAAAGAAACTGACTCTTAAGAGAAAATCCTGGGGATAAATGTTACCATTATTTGTATATCTCCTTAAAATATGGAATGCTTCTGATCATAAAGGCTTAGGTTTCCTCTCTGCATGAACAGCCTTAGGAGGTGGTCAGTCCATAAATAAGATGGAACTGTGCAGGGAGGCGTTAATCTTGGGAGCACAGAACACTAGCCCATTCAGAGCAGTATTAGCAACTGCAGTTGACTTTCAATGAGCCATTTTCTCCTAGCTTCTTGTCAAATTCATTGCAGTCCTGGTGTTGCTGAGTAGCACTATGTGGAACAATGCAAGGGAGGGCCAGAGCTGAACTTGACCATGAAGCCAAAGTAATGTTGATATTGCAAACAACTTTATAGCTCTCTCTGCTCAGATACTGATAAGTACTTAATTATTCTTATGTCTTGCTTTTTTGAACCTTGTCCTCAGGGCACCCTTGCTTAGCCACTTAATTTAGAATATTAGAAACATGGTCCAAGAATGTTGTAATCCCAAGGGTTTTTTTTCCCCTTAATAGAATAAAAGACTACTGATTTTTAAGCAATCAAATGAACAGTGTTTAAAAAAAACATACACTTTGTTCTTGTTTATATGTAGATAACACCTGGCTGATTCCTGGAGAGGAAAAAAAAAAGGAAAAATGACATAGTTCTTATCCTCCAGACACTTACAATCCAATAGCAACCTTCAATTCCTCTTCAGTGATTCTCAGGACTAAGGAAGGGCTTAGATCTCTTTTGTAATCTAATGCAAAGCACTCTGGTCTGAGAGTCAGAAAATGTGAGTCTGACGCTTAAGTGTATGTAACTCTGGGCAATTCACTTAATCCCTTTGTGCCTCAGTTTCCTCATCTGTAAAATGAGGATAAAAATACTTGTATTATCTACCTCACATGTTCTTTGTCTTTCCATCTCAGAATTTAACACATGCAGTTTTTGCAATTATAATTGGTAAACTTTAGAGAGCTGTATAAAAATTGGTTATCTTTTTTCTAGTTTGCTTCTAGCAGGGACTTTTCATTTCAGTCAAATCCTTCAGTGTGTGTTGGGAGGTTCCAGGGTTTGGGAGAATCCTACAGAGCCTGGCTTCTGCAGATGAGGCTAAAGGAAGAATTGATTGCATCCTTCTCCATGATCACCAGTCTCTCTTAGGATGCTAGAGGAATAGTTGATACAGTATGGTGCAATAAGTATAGTGAATTGGGACCAAGTGGCCTTGGGTTCCGAGTCTGCTCACTTCTTCCTTTTGTGCCCTATCCTTTTCTTTCTCCAGTCTTGCATTTTCTCCTCAGCAAAATGAAATGGTTAGACTAATTGATCTCAGAATCTTAGGAATCTTCACAAACCATAGATGAGACTTTTTACATCTTGGAAGAGAAGTTTTAGAGCAAAGTGGGAATCCAGTGGGTCACCCCTACATTATGATCCTTGCTGCCAACTAACTCTGGTGGCCAACATTTGAAGAGTACATTAAGCTTATGCAGCCATTACTAAATCAAATTGGAATGGAGTCAAATAGGCATTAGGTAATTGTAATCAAACTGAATTTTCCAAACTGAAAGGAAAAATGTCAGGGTCGAATACATACAAGAACACTTTAGCTCCTGGATTCAGAGTTGAAAGAGACTCTACAGTCATCCAATCCAATAGAGATGAGGACACTGAGACTTAAAAGAGTTTTAAATTATTCGATCTAGATAACCCAAGTATTAAGTAGGAAAGCTGAGATCTGAACTCAGGTCCTGTGACTCCAAAACCAGTGCTCTTCTCTGTACCTCAAAGTTCCTCCTTATGACTCCATCGAGATTCCATTTAGTTAGCACATAATCAAGGCATTCAAGAGGTGTAAGATAAAGTGTGCTATGAGATCCAAGGGGAATGTTTATCCACTTCCAGGGAGAGTGAGGGAAGGCTTCCAGGGTAGAAAGGGCAAGGGAACAGTTCCTTGGGAAGATAATGCAAAACCTGTGTTAGCATTTAGACTTGGGAATACTGTCAAATAAAAGAGATGGTGGTTTCTGGAAGCTGGTGATGATGCTGTTTCCAGCTGGAGGAAACATGGAAAAGTCCCAGAGAATAAAACCTAAAGACAGTCAAAGAGTTTCTTGATGCCATGGGAATGTAGAAGGATCAAGGGGAAAGGAGACTATAACATTCCACCTAAGGAGAACTTGGAAAAAATCATCCCCCGTTGCTACCAAGTGATTGAAGAAGTAGGGTGTCTCGGGGAGGGGGGGGGGGGGGCTAGGTGGGTAGAGCCCTAGGCATGGAATTGGGAAGAGTTCAAATCCAGCCTCAGATACTAGCTATCAAGTCACTTAATCCTGTTTGCCTCAGTTTCCTCATCTGTCAAATGAGCTGGAGAAGAAAATAACAAACCATTTCAATATCTATAAAGAAAAAACCACATGAGATCACAAAGAATTGGGCACAACTGACACCAACTGAACCACTCTCCAGCATGTTTGTAGTTCCTTAGGAAATGAGGAAAACTTTAGTGGGCCAGGTCAACTTGATACTCTCCTGCTCTCTGCTTCTACACTTAAACACCCACATATGCATGTGTATATACACATTCTATTTTATCTAAGGAATTAATGATTTTAAAAATCTTCAAAATGATGGCTTTGATATACAGATGAAATCATTTTGTTCTAGTAGTGTGTATAGATACAAATATATAGAGAAACAGATTGATTAGAATGAGGTCTTCTGTTTGGCATTAAAAGCCTTTTCAAGACTTTTAATTTTTTTCAAGGCTTTTTTTCAAAGACAACCTGTCTTTCAAACCTGATTATCCTTTCCCATATTCTTCAGTCCATCGTCCTTTGCTGAGCCTCCCATCTGGCCTCCTCCCATCCCTGGACCTATGGTTATATTAGTGACGGATTATATATTATATTTGTATACACATACACACAAACTCAAAACTCATCTATATGTGATACATATCTGGCCCACAGTAAACACTTAACAATGCCTTTTCATTCAATCATAATGTTATTAAATTCACATGTGTGTGAGTGTATGTCCCATGTACTGAGCTTTGTGCTGGGCTGAACTGATCCTTCCCTTGAGTTGTTTAAATTATATAGGAGAGAGATATCCTAGAGTAGACCTATGGGTGTATGTGTGTATATATGTATATGTATATATATATATATATACACACACACGGCCATATGGGTTATGTCAGATAGTTATATAGGAAGAGACAAACACACCCACAGACTAGATAGATAGACAGAGTGACAGATGGACAGATAGAGAAATGTGTCTGTTCTCTAGGAGTCTGTTAAAAATATAATGAATTCATTCATTCTTAGTGCTAATCATATTCAGCATGTTCTAGTTCTTTTCTCAAAGAATTGATACATAACACTAATGCCAACACATAAGCATAATCCCGAGCCTTTACAGAGCATATTTCTGAACTGGAAACTGTGAGACCCCATTGCAGGCAGCCTCTGACCAGCCCCAGAGACAGAGGTGTGAGGGGCCCAAGCCATCCCTGTGACTTTAGCCTCTCAGGTGTCTTCTCCCTGATTCCTGTTCTCCCCTTTTCCTTGAAGTTCCCAAGGATCAGGGCATGTGTGGATTTGACCTGGATGGATTCATTAAGTTCTTCATGGAATTCTCCCCCTAGTTCATCCTCAGCAACTGATATTGCCACCTAGCCTACAAGTATCTTCATAGAGGTCTTTTTTACAAACCCTTACCACTGACATGGTAATGGGTGATTGTAATGGCTGCTAGGTAGCCAGGTGTAGAGATACTGAGCTTGGAGGCAGGAACACCTGAGTTCCTGTGTGGCCTCAGCTACTTATGAGCTGTGGGACCTTGGGCATGTAACGTAACCTCCCTTTTTCTCAGTTTCTTTAACAGTAAATTGAGGGTATAGTACCTACCTCATAGAGTTACTCTAAGGATTAAATGAGATAATACTTGTAAAGCACTTAGCACAGTGGCTGGCACATGGTAGGTGTTATATAAATGCTGAGTTTTATGAGCTCTGATGAGTAAATATATGAAATAATATTTCTTGTTACCTTTGGGCACCTGATAAAACCCATTATACCAACTCCTCTCTTTGCCTCTCCAAGGACACCTTTAAGCCCTCTTTCCATTTAGATGCAATTTTCTCTTGTCTCTTTGGGTCTGTTTTTTAATTTCAAGGATGTCTCTCACTTGAACTATTACATCAGCCTCCTAATCTGTCCCCAGCTTCTTATGTCTCCAAACCCCAATCCATTCCCCACTCAACTGCCAAGGCAATTTTCTTCAGGCGTGGCTCTGTCGGTGTCACTGCCTTGCTTAGGAAGCTCCTTTAGAATCAAATATAAAATCCTCTCTTTGGCATTTAAGAGTATTTGTAACTTCACTTAACCCCAATTGCCACAGCAAAAAATAAAGAAATACAATTTTAAAAAGAGTATTCATAACCTTGCCCTTTCCTCCCTTTCTAGAGTACACATGCATATTCCCCTTCAGGTATTCTGTGGTCCAGAGATACTGAGCTACTTCTTTTTCCTCACTATGAAATTGTTCTCTCTAGGTCTGTCCCCCATTCCCACAGTGCTCTTCCCTCCTTCCTGACTTCTTCCAAGATCCAGCTCAAACCCTAGCTCTTCCATAGGAAGTTTTCCCAAGTCACTCTTCTTCTTGATTCTCCCCGCCAAGGTGACCTTCCTGTTATTCTCTATGTATACCTGTACGTTTTAATGTTTTGTCTCCCTCATTCGAATGGAAGCTTCTTGAAGGCAGGGACTGTTTTTGCCTTTCTTCACATCTCATTGCTCAGCATACTTTAGCTCATCAGAAGCAGGGCAGATAGGGGTCTGAGGCTGAAAGGGAGCCAGGCTCCTTCTGACTCCAAGAACCCATTCTACAGGCTACACAAAACTTTCCTGCTCCCTTCCTTTCCAGTAGAATAGAACAGGAGCCGGAAAGAGTGCTGGATTTCCTTTGGGACATTGCCAAGGGTCTTTGTTTATCCCCAGGTTTGTCACGTAAGCAAAGCTCCATCTATCATGGCAAAATGCTACTGATGTTGGTATATGGCAGTCAGACCCAGAACACGGTACATAGGAAGAACTGAAAATGAATCATGTACCATTGCAATCAGAGAGGCAGATGGTGGGCACGAGCTGTGTGCAATATGCAGGGAGGAGCTCGGAACAGAAGCACAAGAGCTCATCATCGATTTGTATGAGAGAAAGGGAGGACAGGCTGGTCACATACATGTCACGGATGAGTGATTTCAGGGAGACAGGTAGGTATTACCAGCCACTGATAACTGGAATAAATCAAGGAAGGCCTTCAACACATTTCCTTTAATGAAATTTTGAGAACGCTAGATAGGTGTTTCACAAATTGGGCAAGGGTGTTTGCATTGTCATTAACTTCACTGGAAGGAAATTCTAAATAATCTCACAGATCTACTGGATTATTTTAATGTTTGTATGTATATTCTTATGTGCATATGTACATGTGATGTATATATATATACATAGATATATACACATATAGATATAAAAATATATACATAGATATACACATATCTATTATATATACATATACATGCACCTACATGTGTGAATATATGTATACATTTTGGTGATGGTTGTGTTGTTTCAGTCAGTCCAATTCTTTTGTGACCCCATTTGAGCTTTTTTTTTTTTTTTGCTTTTTCCTGAGGCAGTTGGGGTTAAGTGACTTTCCCAAGGTCACACAGCTAGGGAATGTTAAGTGTCTGAGACAGATTTGAACTCAGGTCCTCCTGACTTCAGGGCTGGTGCTCTATCCACTGCCCCACCTAGCTGCCCCATTTGAGCTTTTCTTGACAGAGATACTAGAATGTTTTTCTTTCCTTCTTCAGTTCATTTTACAGGTGAGGAAACTGAGGCAAACAGGATTAAGTGACTTGTCCAGAGTCACACAACTAGTAAATGTCTGAAGCCAGCCTTGAACGCTGGAAAATAAGTCTTTGTGACTTAAGATTTAAGTTTATCCACTGTGCCACCTAGCTACCCAAATATATACCTATATGTATATATAAGGATAATATGCATGTTTATGTGCATATAACTACGTGTGATAATCATACATATATACATATATGTTTATGTGCCATACATATAATAGTTTTTGTTTTTAACTGGAATTGATTTCCTCACTACCGAGGGCTCTCATTGAGAGCCTCCTTCACTATGTAAATCTCCCCCAGCCCTCCAACCTAGAGAGTCACCTCATGACTAAGAGATGAAAAGATTTGTCCAGAGTCACACAGTGTCAAAGAGAGGACTGGAATACAGACATTCATAAATAAGGGTTTACTCTGTGTAAAGTACATGGTTCAATAGTTATCTAAGATCAGTGGAATCTTTCTTCTTATTTAAGATGCTTCCTCTGCTGCCCAAGAAAGGACCCTGCCACTTGCTGGACAGCCTAATAACCCTAGTTATGTACCCTTCTCTTCTTTCTTTCACCTGTAGAAAGCACATTATGGTCTCTTTATCTTGATGCTTACAAATTCTTCTTGAAACAGGCATTTTAAAAAAGTCATTTCTTGTTCCTGGCACTCAGCTCTCTATATTCTATCAAAGTCCAGGTGATAACACCAATACTCTCCTCACCTGCCCTTATTGCTCCTCTACCCTCCATGCCCAAAGCACATGGTGCTCTTTATTATATATTGACCTCAAAAATCAATAAACGACGTTGCCCAGCCCACCTCCTCCTGAACAACCCGCAACTTCCAAATGGATCAGAGGAACTAAAATCAAGATCTGACTTGTGACCTTTCTTTCATGTGAAAGAAATTCCAAATTCACTTGACTGTTGACTTCTCATTTGTTCCTACTATACTCAACCAAATGTGTATTTTATTGGCATTTTATTAAGTTAGAATTGGGATCTCCCTGACGTGGATTACACCTGTGATTTCATTGAACACTGAGAGATTAAGTTATCTGCCTCGGTAATATGAACCTAGTTTATCTCCAAAGTGAGATTTCAACCCAGGTCTTCATGAGTCATTCTGGTATAAAAATATGAAATGCACCCAGAAGCCCAAAAGTCAAATCCAAAAGGTAGATGCAATATTACCCCAATATTACCTAGCAATATTACCCCAAGTAAGTCACTTATGGGGGTTCTTGGTGGACCAGACAATTCTCTAGAGAACCAAATAAACTCAAAATAAAAAAAAAGCTTTGGATGGAGCTTGAAGAATGACATTTATCCTTATTCTGAACCCCGATCTTATGTGTCAGCATCTCGACACACATGTCCCACTGAATCAACACAGCTCAAACATGTTCCTATTAATGAGGTTTACTATCTTTCCCCCAAAGTTTGCCTCCAGCTCTTGAATTATTATTTCTCTTAAAATACTTCAGCCTTCCAGAGCCCTAATTTTTTCATCCACAAAATGAGGGGGTTCGATCAGATTAACTCTGAGGCACTTTTGAGTTCTATATCATTGATCCTCAGACAGTGGCTCCCATGTTTATGACCTTAGAGTTATTTTCAAAACAGCTATATGGTACAATGCTTGGATTAAGCACTGAGTCTCAAGTCAGGAAGAAGAGTTCATAGCTGGCCCCAGACACCTAATAGTTGGGTAACCGGCAACTTATGTCTGCCTTAATTTCCTCAAATGTAAAATGGGGATGAGAATAATATTCCCTACCCAGCATGGCAATTGACAGAATGAATAAGATAATATTTATGAAACACAGTACCTGACGCATAGTAGGCATTTAATGCTTGTTTTTTTTCCCTTACAAATCATCTTCTTTTCTCTAACTCTTGTAGACAATCAGTTAACCATGTTTTTTTCACCTTCATAGCTTCCTTCATACTCCTACCCCTTCTTCTTTATTTCTACTACCATCACTCTTGTGCAGACCCTCATTACTGGCCCCTACCCTAGAATATTGCAGTAGGCTCCCAACATGTATTCTAAGCTTCTCTCACCAATCCAGCCTTCATATCTCCATCAGACTAATCTTTCTTAGGTATCGATCTTGTAGTATCTCTCTGCTGATTTTAAATAAGAAAATCTTCCATACTTTTCTCTTATTCTCCATTGAAAGTTAAAATGCCTTTGCTCAGAATCCATATTCCTCCTGAATCAGCTTCCACCCTCACTTTCTGACTTTCCATCCTATTACTCAATTTTTTTTGGCATCCTGTGCTCATTAAAGTGGACTTCTCTGCTCCTTTGAGCATTCCCTGAATTTACCAATCTTCATTTCTTTGTTCACATTGATCCCAATATCTAGAACGTCTTCTTGGTTTATACTGTGGTGATTGCCTATGGGATCAAAAAAAAACAAAACCCCTAAACTGCCCTTTCTTTGGTATATAAAACCCTTTATATCTTTCCAGTCTTTTTATATCTCTCCTCTTGACATATTGTATTGTCCAGACAATCAATGTTATTCTGCACATCTCCATTATTTTGCATTAATTTCCTACACCTGGAATACCTTCCTCATCTTTCTCTTAGAATCCTTTCCTTCCTTCAGTATTTCTATAGATCTTTTCCAGGAAAGATTTTAGCTTAAAAAGTCCAAAGTCTCCCATTGCATTCAGGGTCATATCTAGACATTATGATCTATATCTAGCCACTGGAGAAAAAGTGAGGTAGGTGACCTTGCACAGTCCTATTCCACTTTACTTAAATTCACTTATACGTCATAATATCACCTCCCTGATATCACGCCCCTCTTCCAGAATGAAGGAAAACCAGTAACAAGGAAGCCTTTTTCAGCCCAAGGCCTCTCCTCTTTCTCTCTCTCTACACACACACACACACACACACACACACACACACACACACACACGTGTGCTTTCTGGAGCTTTCCTTTCTAAAATTACCTGTCTTTTATTTATTAAAGAGTTTTATTTATAAAACATATGCATGGGTAAATTTTCAACATTGACCCTTGCAAAGTCTTCTGTTCCAAATTATCCCCTCTTTCTCCCCACTCCATCTCTTAGATGGCAGGTAGTCTAATACATGTTAAATACGTTAAAATATCTGTTAAATCCAATATATCTATATCTAATATTACATACATGTTGCTTCTCTTATCCCTTGAGGGAAGGGCAGCTTTTGCTTTTTCTTTGCATCCCTTGCACTTTACAAAGTGCCAGGCACATACACATTAAAGTGCTTAATGCCTGTTGATTAAATAGCTGATTCATTTGTTAATTCCTCCCTGCCCTTTGAAGCCTGTTTCAAGTGTCCCCTCCTTCTGGTACCATCCATGATCGCCTTGATAGTAATCATTTTCCCCTTCAAACCTCAAAACCCATTTTAATTTGCTCCTATCATATGATACTGCATTTTATAGTTATAAGTGCTTGCATCTCATCCCTTTCAAAACCTGTAAAAACCCTATGAGGGCAAAGACCTTGTGTGTCATCCAAATTTTGTCACTTCTTTGGTGTCTGCCGAAAGTAGGTACTTAATAAATGTTGGTTTCATTCTTTGATGGAACTGAACTAGTTACAACACGGACAGACCCAATCCTGGCTCCATATTCCTCACTTCTCTTTAGTTTTCATTTGAAAGTCTGGTTGTGCCATCTTTGCACAAAATAAAGTGGTCTTTTGGCTCCCATCCAGCCATCAGTCCCCAGACAGTCAAACTCAGCCAGTAGGGCTCAGAAATCGACTTTGGAGCCTTCATTTTCCATTCTGACTCTCGGAGTGCTTCCAATGAATTGAATAATTCCTACTTCACTTTAGGTGTCAATTAAGTGCCATCATCTTCCTGATGCCAGAGATCCAGATGAGAAATGAGAGGTTTAGCCAGTCATTAATATGTTTTCAGATCTCCAGGTGTTCAGACTCAGCTGGATATGCTGAGTACATTGGTCATTAAGCATTTCTCTGGATCTTCAGGAAGGTGCCCACAGGTGGGCCATCCTTCTCAGGGACATTTTGCAAAGGGCAAAAAAGAAATTATCCTGTACAACATTACACAAGAAGATGGGTACAAATACTCTTTTCTCCAAAAGATCATAAAAGGTTATGTTTTTACTTGCATTAAAAAAAAAAACTAGATAAAGATGGTTACATATTTGCTAAATGCTTTCCAATTTCAGCCGCTAAAATAGCCATCTATTAATGGAAGTCTCTTCACCAGCTAGCTCTGATGGCGAGAACATGGTGCTAATGAGGCCAAGGTCAGGGAAACAGCCCTCCTGGGGACCAATTAGCATCACACATAAACCATTTGTGTTCCTGATCACAACTTGCCCTCTCTTTGCTAGACAGACTTCTGGCTAATAGCATGTGCCTCTTCATTCCCACTGCTAGCACCTCTGTCCAGGTCCTCATTATCTCGCTCCTGGATTACTGCAAAAGCCTCCTAACTAGTCCCCTTGACTTCCATCTCTTTCCCCTTCTGCATGCACCACCACCTGTTCCCCTCCACAGACATTAAGGATGCACATACAATGGTCAAGACACTCTGTTAGGCACTGGGGATATTCTCATCCTCCAAAGGATCTCTCTTCTCCTAAAAAGTGTCTGGCACACAAATGGCAATTAATAAATACTTGTTAACTAGTTGATTGATTGACGTGATGCAGCTCGTAACCCATTCATTCCTGCTGATATCACCCCACTCTTTTACACATCCACCGCCCAGTGTCCCAGGTCTCTCTAGCATTCTTGGCATTGGATGGGGAAGAGCAAACGTGTTCATCATCAGCTCTCTCTCATTCTGACTATATCATTGGCTCATTCTTGGTCCCAGTCATATTTTTATCTAGTGATAAAATCCTTGGTACCATTTTTCATGAATAAGATTTTCTGAGTCACACAGGCAAGAAGTGACAAAGATGGGATTAGAATCCAACTCTTATGACTTAAAATCCATTGAGCTTTTGACTATTTCACACTCCCATACTTGTAATGCGTCACACTGGGGATCCCAAAATGAAAAACAATATATTCCCTGCCCTCTAAGAATCTAATGGGAGACATATTACAGGAACATATCATTTCTTCCAGAAGAGGAACATAGCCACATTCTTCCTAGTATGTGTGTTCCCCAACACCAAGAGCCTTCCAGTAGGGACTAAATGATGGTTTATTGTGGTTTTTTCCAATTTGAAGATTTTAACAGTTTTGAACAAGGAAATGATCTGGTCAGACCTGTGTATTATTAA
>JAJPUD010022423.1:875-21430 GCA_023553655.1 Myrmecobius fasciatus | reverse complement strand
CTGTGGTCAAGCCCTTTATCAACTAGCCCACACATTATTAGCAATTAGGTTTGTATTGAAAGGAGGTATTCAGGGAGAAGGTGGAGTTTTCATCTTGATAACAGAGAGTGCCTCAAGGCAAGCTGTTTTTCTAAGATCACTGAATAGCCTATTATTTAAGCCATTATCAGCAATCTCCATCAAATCTCAGGGTCTCATGTTTCTCAAGGGAATCACACACCACACCCGTTGATCCTCAATTCAGAGACAAACTTCTCATCAGGGTCCCCAAATTCTTGGACCCAAACAGTTCGGTTTGTGCAAAATCTTTTTCATTTACTATAACCAAAATTACCCATTTTACATCTCATAATGTTCTCTATTTCTTTTTTGATCTTAAATTCTTCCCTTCCATAGAGATCTGACAGGTAAACTGTATCATACGCTCCTAATTTGTTTAGGGTATCATCATTTATATCTAAATCATGCACCCATTTTGAATTTATCTTTTTATGCAGTACAAGATCTTGATCTGTTCCTACTTTCTGCCATACTGTTTTCCAGGTTTCCCAGAACTTTTTTTTTTCCCTAGCTGTGAATTAAAGGTTTATCAAACACTAAATTTTTATGGTCATTTACTACTATATCTTGCATACCTAATTTTTCTACTAATTTACTACTGTATTTCTTTTTTAAATTTTTTTTAATTAAAGCTTTTTATTTGCAAATGTATGCATAGGTAATTTTTCAACATAGACCCTTGCAAAACTTTCTGTTATAAATGTTTCCCTCCTATCCCCCACCCCCTCCCCTAGATGGCAGGAAGTCTAATACATGTTAATTATGTTAAAATATTTGACAGATTGAATGTGTGTGTGTATTTACAGTTATCTTACTGTACCAGGAAGAGAAAAAAAAAACCTGAGAAGGAAAACATAATGTAAGCAAACATCAATAGAGAGACTGAAAATGCTATGCTGTGGTCCATACTCAGATCCCATAGGCATCTCCCTGGGAGCATATGTCTTTCTTCATCACTGAACAACTGGAACTGGTTTGAAACATCTCATTATTGAAGAGAACCATGTCTTTCACAATTGATCATCATATAGTCTTATTGCTGCCGTGTACAATGATCTCCTGGTTCTGCTGATTTCGCTCAGCATCAGTTCATGCAAGTCTCTCCAGGCCTCTCTGAAATCATCTTGCTGGTCGTTCCTTATAGAACAATAATATTCCATGACATTCATATACCACAGTTTATTCAACCATTCTCCAATTGATGGGCATCCATTCAGTTTCCAGTTTCTAGCCACTACAAAAAGGGCTGTTGCAAACATTTTTGCATATCACTACTGAATTTCTTACACAGTACCAGAAAGCTTCTTAATACAGTTTGTGAGCTGGGATGGTTAGTCCAGCTCTCTTCTCGTTCCCCCCCCCCCATCAATTTCTTTGGTATTTTTGACCATTTGTTCTTCCAGATGAATTTTCTTATGAATCTTTTCTAACTGTATAAAATAATTTTGGTGGTTTGATTAGCATGAAAATGAATACTGAAATTATTTTAGGTAGAATTGTCATTTTTATTATGTTGTCTCAGTTTATCCATGAGCAACTAATATTTTTCAAATTGCTTAGATCTCTCTTAATTTATGTGAAATGTATTTTGTATTCATATAGTTCATGAGTTTGTCTTGGCAAGTACATTCCCATATTTTGTATCATTTACAGTTATTTTAAAAGGAATTTTCCTTTCAGTGGCTTTCTGCGGTTCTTTGCTGGTTTTGCATATATATATATATATGTATATATATATATATATATATGTATATGTGTGTGTGTGTGTATATATATATGTGTTGACGATTTCTGTGTTTTTATTTGATATCCTACAATTGTACTAATTTTAAAACATTTAATTTAATAATAATATAATAACATAATAATAAAATGTGTTTCTTTCCATTACCTTTGAGTTTATTCTTCTGATTATCTACATGTGTCATCTGCAAAGAGTGACAGTTTTGTTGTAAGCAGTGGAAAGAGGCTATATTAGAGGAAATCAAGAACAGCTTGCTGTAGAGTGTAAGATTTTACCTGGGGTATGAAGGATGGCAGGGAAGCCTAGAGGTAAAGAGGAAGAGTGAGAACATTTCAGGTATGGTGGGCAGCCAATGAAAATGCTAAGTCAAATGATGCCTTTTTCCCTCTTTGTACATGCAACCTTATGAAAGATCAAATGATCACCATTGCAATTCCAGAAGTTATTACCTAAAAGGCTGAATTATTTATTTTCATTTACAGATTAAGTATGAGTTGAGTAGAATAATCTTCTAGGACTGAATTTCCCTTTCTGACACCTGGAAAATGGAGGATGGAAGGTGACAGCTTACAATAAACTACATGTTTCTTTTTTTCAGTCTTAGTTGAAAATATAGGCCCTTTGAAAAGAAGCTTTCTTCTTTCAACACTTCAGATATGGGAAAAGGATTTCTTGAGTAATCTTACCTAGATAACTAAATGTTTATAACTATACAAATTTTGGTTAAGAAAGCCTTATGGCCTGCCTTATTCGACTGAATTATGTTCAAAACAAGTTTCTTAAAATTACTGTAACTTTCTTTTTTTTTAAAATTCTTCTTTTGCATTATAAAAGTATGCTCTGTAAACCATTCCTTTGTCAATAATTACTGAGGAATTAGTTGACCTGGCTTAAGAGAAACCTTTATTAATAAATCATTATTTATTTACTTGGAAACCGTGTACACCAGAATTTTTTTTATTTGAAATAACTAATTTTAATAAGCTGAAGTCGCATCAGTTTTGGCAACACTGAAGCCTTAGTACCCAGGACCTCACCATTGGTTAGAAAAAAAAGATTACAAGGAATCCCTGAGTTAGTACTAGAGACAAAATGATATACTTAGAGCATCCTAGAGAATTAGTTATAAAAAATATTTGAAATCATTAAGTTTCAAGATGTAAAGTAAACCCACATAAATTATCAGCATTGCTAGATATATAAGCGACAAAGCTCAGCAGCAAATTTTTAAAAACTGTCAACAATGTAAAATACTTGCAAGTGTACCTTACCTGCTCAGATAAACACAGGAATTTTATGAATACAATTACAAAACACTTCACATGAATAAAATCTTATCTAACCAAATCAAAAAATATGTCTGCTCATAGGCAAACTAATGAAATATATTGAAAATGACAATTCTACTTAAATTAATTTATTTATTCAATGCCATACCAAAGTGCCAAAAAAATATTAAACAGACCTAGAAATTTCTTTACAAAATTCATGTGAAAGACCAAAAGTACAAAAAGTTCAAGGGAAATAATGAGAGTAAGTGTGAAGGGTTCTCCCTAGGCACACCAGGTCCCAGACTGCATCACAAGTAATAATCTTCAAAACTGTCTGGTACTGACTAAGAAATAGACTGGTGTATCAGAAGATTAGGTACACAAGACAGTAGTAAATCACCATAATAATCTCATGGTTGATATTTACAAAGCTCCCTGCTTTTTGGACAAGAACTCACTATTTCCAAAACCTGCTGAGAAAAAATGGAGAACAGTATGGCAGAAACTAGCTATAGTCCAACACCTCACATCATAGAACAAGTTTGCCTTCTGAAAGGAATATACATTTCAATTTCCCAAACCTTGCAAAATAACTTGCAGTTTGGGGGCTACGTTTTTTGTTCTCTTCCCTACTTGTTGATTTTATAATGGGAAAAAGTCCAGAATAATTAGTTCTTCTGTACCATCTAGGTTCATTTATGATTACTTGAAATAGAGCTTGGAAAAAACAGGTTTTGATCAAGCTCACTGGAATTCAAATGGAACTTGTCCACAATGCCTTGAATCCAAAAGACCCTGGCTCTCACTGATCTGCCAATAGTCCCTCCTGGCCTAAGCTTCATTTGGGCAATGTTTGGGATTTGATGGTTCAGAGTATAAGTGGCAATTGTTTCTATTCTGGCCAGAAACCCTGAAGGTCTTCTGGTCCAAGATTGTCTACTCAAAAAAAGGAAAAAAACAAACAAACAAACTAAGGCACCTTTTGCCTCATTTCTCCCCTAGCCTTAAATCACTGAATGGATGTTGCTTCAGATATGATGAGATCTGGGAAAGACCTTAGCTACAAAGGACAAGGTCTCCCACTGCATATGGGGCCATCTCCAGTCATCCTGACCCATGTCTTATCATGGGACTCAGTGGACTCTGGAGTACAAAGTGAGGCTGGTCACCTTGTCCAGCCCTGCCTCACTCAGAAACAATTCACTTGCAAGACAAGACATCACCCTCCTGATGCCATTGGTGCTCCTCCAGAAAGAAAGCTGGACAACACACTAAAAACAAGAAGATAAGATAAAACTAGGTAGATGATTTAGACATAAAAGGAGAGGCCATAAGCGAATTAGGAAATCATCCATTCTGTGATGTAATTTTAATTAGGCAAAGAAAGTAACAAAAATGTCTAAAACCATTTATGCAAATACTCCATTACACCCCAAGAAGCCATCAATAAGAAAACAGTTGCCATATATTCCAAAATATTATAACAGTGTTTTTTATGATAGCCATGAACTGGAAATAAAATAGATGCTCTCAAGTGGGTAATGGCAAAACCAGGCATGTAACATGAATGCCATGGAATACTACTGTATTATTATAAAAAATGATTAGTATTCTGAGTACAGAGAAGTAGAGAAAGATCTTTATCATCTGAATTAAGCAGAGACAAGAAAACAGTAAATATGCACATGATAACTACAACAATTTAAATGCAAAGAAGGACACAACAAAAGATTGAAAGTACCTGTAAGGAAATTTTAGAGATCAAGTGGAATTGTAAAGGAAACATAAGACACAATCACCTTTTCCTGTCCAGATGGTGAGAGGCCCACTTTTTTCCAAATGCCTCAAACATCTCTGTTCACTTTCCTTTTCCTCCCTAAAATTAAAAGAAAAAAAAATTCTTACATGGCATGACTCTCATGGGGAGAGGGTAGGAGAGCAGGTAGCCTGGTGATATAAGAAACAAAACATCAATAAATTTTTTTTTTAGAAAGGGTTCAGCTATCTGAAGGGATATAATGGAGGGGAGGGAAGAAGGAAAGGAAGGGTTTAAGGGTTAGTAATTATCAGTAGGAGATCTCAAAATCAGAGATTATGAAAACAATTGCTACTTGTTAGTACTTTCTGACATTTCCTGAACCCATTTGGGGTTTTCTTGGTAAAGATATTTGAAGGATTTGCCAGTTCCTTCTGCAACTCATTTGACAGATGAGGAACTGAGGTAAACAGGGTTCAGTGACTTTCTGGAGGTACCACAGCTAGTAAGTGTCTGAGGCCAGATTTGAACTCAGGAAGATGACTCTTTCTGACTTCATGCCCCACAAAACCCAGAGCTGTGAAGGAAATAATTTGAACATTTTAAAAACTGACATGTTGATAAATGAAAAACATTAGGTATGGAATTTACAGAAACAAAAATATAAAATGACTTAGTGTTTAACATATCCAAAGACAGTAGGTTGAGGGGGGGGGGGTCAGGAGACATCACACTATTTTATTTTTTTAAATAGCATAAAGAAAAAGCAGTTTGCCAAAATTTTGATTCAGCATCAACACACCACTCCAACTATCAAAGTAAATCATAAATTCATATATTAATTAGACATAAAAGAGCAATCAACAACAAATTCGAGGAGCAAGGGACAAATTTCCTTTCATATCTATGTGTAAGAAAAGATGTCATAATAGAACAACCAAAAGAGATAATCACAGAAAAGGAAATGGATTAATTCTGCTTCCATAAAGTTGAATTGCTTTTACACAAACAGATCAAATACAGTTAAAACTAGAAGGGAAACACTTAAATTGAGGAAAACCTCTTTGTAGCAAAGTTCCCTAAGGACTGGTACACATGCAAAATGTGGAAATAACTGATTTCAGTTTCCAAGATTAAGTACAATTCCCCAACAGGTCAATAGAGATAAACAAGAAGTTTTTAAAGAAAGAAATCCAAGCTATCTATATGATAAAATGCACCAAATTTTGCTGGGAGCCAAGGACCCTGCATGGAATGACAAGGTCTCCACAGGGCCTGACCCTCATGTGTGCAAGGCAACATGAAGAAGCCCTTACAGAACTAAGCATTCAGGAATATATTTGGTTAATGATTATCTGCTTAATTTCTGCTCTAGGAATTCTTAGCATAGCTGTATGTATATATATCCATCCATCACAATGAGGTGAGCATGAAGCCCTTCACCCTCAAAAAAGCCCCTTTGTACTTTCTGTCTAAACATGAAAGGTTTCTTTACTAGGGAAGCATTAAACAAACTTAGAGACTGGGAAACTTGGGAAATTGATTGCTTTCCCCAAAAACTCCAAAAGAAATCTCCAGTTATTCCCTCTTGTTTGAAACAATTTCTGACCCAATCACCCCGACCCTTCACTCCCCTATACGGAACTTACATAAATAATGATATGATGAAAAGAACAGGAAACATCAGTGATAGATGGACACATTGGTAGCAAGTAAGTCATGGAAAGAGAGTAGGAGAAGTAGGCCACTGAATGGTTTACTGACCCCTGCAAAAAAGAAGCTATGGTACGAGTGATTAATAAATGGGCTGAGGGAAATAAAGTCCCTGAGAAAATTAAATGTCCCTATTGTAAAATATCTTATGATGATGTTAACAATTAAAAAGCATTGTCTAACTCTTGGAAGAAATAAATGTGATATTTTTAGAGAAGCTCATGCCCTGCCAGACAAGACATGATGACCACAAGGTACATTTACCTTTAGTTAAAGTATCGCTATTATTATGTTGTGTGATGAATTTACTCTGTACATTCTCTTTTTCTAAGAAGCATTGCACCTGGGGTCCTGGGAACTTCTGGGCCCCAAGAAAAGTTTGTAATCCTAGCCAAATAATTGTTCTATCTCTAATGAGCCCCAACTTTCTAAGACTATAAAAATCATAAGCTTTCTTGAATAAATCGAACAAGCTTTTGCCAATAAATGGAACTTGATGAGCGCTCCATAGAGTGTGCTCTCTCTTGTTCCACTCGCCTAACCTAGTTCCCCCCAGAGGCTGGCCTCTGCAAAGTTTCTCATAATGAGAGAAGTGCACATTAAAACAATTCTCTTCTTTCATCCTCTGAATCACAGAAATAAGATTCAGGGAGAGGTCCCCATTTTTCTTGTGAAACAAAGTACTTGAAAAGTTTCTTTCATCAGCTGGTTGTAACTAGAACAAACTATATCGTTAAATTAAATGCCAGCAAACAAAACAGACAATAGAGAAAATATGGAAGGGGGGGAAGGGGGAGAGTGCCTAGCTTTAGATCATACAAAAAAGAATGTTGAAAACTATCTCTAGAGGTAATTGAAAAATATTTTTAAGAGGAAAAACGATTTAAAGATGAATTATTTTGTAAGAGAGAGAACTTTGGGAATAAAACACTCATTTTTCTATCTAAGTTCATATTTTTAACTGTGATTTTATTACAGTAATAGGCTTGTATTTCAATATTTTCCATTTCCTTTAATCTTGAAGACAAAAAATACAATAAATACTGGGTAATACATATTTAAAAAAAAAACCCAAAACATTTTCTAAGCCGTCTCCTCTCTCTGAAGCTCCAAGGCCAAGCCGAGAATGAGAGGGAGGCAGAAAGAAAGGGGAGAAACGTACATCTGAGTAAGGGAAGGAAGGGATGTCCCCAAAGGCTTCTCTCTGCTGGTCTCCACCATGCCCCACACCACCCTAGGATCCCCCTCTAACCCTCTAACGGCCCAGACAAAGCCCTGGGCAGGCAGAAGCAGCCTCGGGGGAGTAGATATACAGAGATTCACTTAAGTACATCCACCCCCACCCCCACTTACACAGACCTTCTCACACACAGATGACCCAACCCCAGCAAAACCAAATCTCTTGCTGCAACCGGGACCTTCCACCCCGTCCTTCCACACATTTCCCCGGGCACTAAGGGAAGCCTTAGTTTGGGGAGGGGGGAGCTTTATGAAAACATGGGGATAGGAAGGGAAGAGAAGAGGAAGAAGAGAAAGGGAGGGGCTGAGGCAGGAGCAGGGGAGGGGGCACTCACCTCTTACAGCGGCTTAGGCACCAGCAGGACCCTCGGGATCCGTCAGTCTGAAAGAGGGGGTTAATGGAGAAGAGGGGGTCTCAAGGGGAAATGGAAGGGATTGAACGAGGAGCAGTCCGACCTTGGCCAGCTCTAGTCCCCGCACATCCTCGCACTGAGAAGATTTACATTGCATTGCGTCTTCCACCTGGAAGTGATCCCGGTGCTGACCGAGGGTCCTAGGTTCCTAAGGCCCGGATGCTAGGGTTGGGGGTGAGGGGCAGCAGCTGAACTCAGCTTGGGGTGGTTAAAGAGGGGCCCGCTTAGGGAAACTGGGCGGGCGAGGACTCACTGAGGAAGAGGGAGGTCGAGGGAAGGGTGCCCTGCACTCCCGGCAAGAGAATAGCTCAGGAGCTGCAACAGCCCCTGAGTGTGACGTGGATTCCCAACAGCCACTGGAGCCGGGGAGGAAGGGAGTAGTCTGGGGGAGGGGCGACTCTCAGTCCCCTCCTTTCTGCAGCCGGAAGGAGAAAGAGATCGGAACTGCCCGGAAGGAACCGGAAGAAGAGGGGGAGGGCGGGCGGCCAAATACTCAGGTGTGGCTGCCCGTGCTGTTTCTTTTTGGGCATTAAATCCTATGAAATACAAACTTTCCAGATCTGGCTTAGAGGGAGTCACAGCCCCTTTGTAGGGGGTCAGTCTCCTTTCCCAAGTGACTCCATAATTTTTTTTAAAACTACTTCAGATTTGGGGCTTTGTTTTTCCCAACATCAATCACCCTACTACTGATGAATTGCCATCTTTGGAGTCCCAAGGCTTAGACTGAAGTTCTCCCTTACCCATTGTGTGACCATAGGCAAGTCACTAAAACTTTCTAAACCTCCATTTTCATATCTGTAAAACGGGGGTGATAATACTTAGGCTAAGTAAATTACAGGGTGCTTGTAAGATTCAAACAAAATCTTTCCAAAGTGCTTTTCAAACCATGACACAATAAATGTTATTAACAGTTGTTATTTATCATTAACATTGTTATTATTAATCATTTATTATTAGTCTTTTGAGTGAGCCTTCATCTCCTGCTATTGACACTTGTCTGCTGGTTGTGGCGTCAGTAAAGGAGAATAATGGAAGGGGCTTAAATACCTTTAAATAATGACTCTAAAGAAGAGGATTCTGGGAAGATGGAGGAATAAGTCAGAAAATTCTAAGCTCTCCAGATTTTCCAAGTCAAAGTGGCACCTTTGGTAAAGGTAAAGTGATGAAAATAAACAAGAATTGGGGCAGAACAAGAAATCATAGGAAAGACAGAGCCCACCTTCCTCCTCAATACTAGCAGCAACTGCTGACCAGACTGTCCCAATATACCCAAAAGCACCCAAGAGCACTTAGAGTGGCAGCATTCTGCAGGCCAACCAGCCTGCTTCCTGCCCATCTCTAACAGACATCACTGGGGGAAGTATGCCCCGTAGAGGAGGGGCCAGAAGCTCCACTAAACTGCCAACCATGTGCCAGTCACAAAGCAGACAGGGCAGACTAGCTGAAGAAGTAAAGCAGCCTGGGGGAGGGAGAGGAGGCAGCCTGGCCTTCACCTTGCTCTGCAGTTCTTCTAATCAGTCTGGGGTGGGTGTTTCTGACATCAAGACTAAACCTTCTTTGGCAAGATCCATCCATTGCTCTGATCCATGACCTCTGTCTGATCCATTTAATAGGGTCCATCCTCTGTACACATGAAGAAGCTGCATGGGATTATTCTGGAGGACTCAGGGCAGACATCCCTTCTCAACTCAGGCCTGGATGACTCCAATATCTTGGTCTTCCCACCGTAAGTCCATCTGATGAGGTCAGGGTAGCAATTCTTGGGTTGAAATAAGCATGTGACAATTCCACAATGGTCATTCTCTTTGGAAAAAGGCAGGTTTATTTAGGAGAAGAGGATACAGGAAAAAATAGAGGTAAAATAGGTAGCAGGAACAGCAAATAGGAAATAGAGTGGGGAGATAGCAAAAAAAGAGAAAAGTTCCCCACGGGAACTAACTCACAATTAGCCAAGAGAAAGAAAACACTCACTGATGATAGAGAAAGTCATTGGCAGGTTAGACCCATGGAGGAGTTTAGGAGACTAACCAGAGTTAGCTATGCCATTAAAGGAAAGTATTAGGAGGGAGAGAAAGAGAGAACCTAATTGTGGGCTTGGTCCTGCAAAGAATTTAGCAAAGCTCTTCATCATAAGCAGATCTTTTATATGGGAAAGAAATGACTTACCTCAGCAATAATTTGCAAATGATTAAGGCAAACCAGGGAGCATCAATCTCTAATACAATAGCATGGGGTAAGCTGTGACATACATAAGTTCATTTATGCTATCTGACAAGAGAAAATGTCATTATGCCTTTTGCTTCAGTAATTTCATCCAGAGTTAGGTAGACTACATTTGCCCCCTACAAACTCCCACCATCTGCCTGAGGTCAGATGGTGGGAGGAAGACCTTGTTCTTAATTAGATTTGAAAGATCAAGGATCCTGAGCAAAGTAACAATTGACTTCGTCTCAGTTCCACTCCCTAATTGGGAAGGTCTCTAGCACAAACTGTGTGAGCTTAGGCAAATACCCTTCTAGCGATGATAATGTTCTGAAGACCCTCCCAGATCTTTCTGTCCTTATGCTGAGGACCCTTCCATAATGGCCAGTCTATATATAATCTCAGGAGATCATGGCACAGTGCCATTCTGGGATCCAAGGTGACTTTCAGCTCTGGCATTTTGTGGAGCTAACAAGACCCTCTAAACCTCTGACATTTTGTGTTCCGGGGACCTTCCAACTGGGATCATCCATATTCTCTTATCTCTCAGTTCATCCAAATATCATATTCTATGATCTAAAAATGTTCTCAGCACTGACATTCTATAATGTGTTAACTAGGTATAACTTCCCCTTACAATCAAGAATTCATTTTGAACATGGGCCTAGGGGTAATATAATGCCCTGCCTCAGTCTACATGGTTCCCTCTTTTGCAGCTTTAAAGAAGTTTTTTTTTAGATAAATCATTATGAGTTAGAACAATTCCTCACATTTATATAGAGGGTGGTCTCTTTACTTAAATTGACATTTATCTATCTCTATTTTATCCCTGACCTCTTTGCAGTTGGGGCAAAATTCAAATTACTAGAAAACTTTGTACAATTAAAAAGCAGATTGCTATAGTGTCAATGACTAGACAGGTATTAAGAGGGGAAGTTGGGGAAGGAGCAGATCTCTTCTCCTCTCAGATGCTCATAAAGTCAGTGCCTATCTTGAATATATTCCTTCTCTACCAGACCATAGTTCTTCCTTCTCTTTCTCTACCAGTTTTTGGTTCAGATTTCTGTGACTTGACTCCTTCCTCTTGACTGCCAAACCTAAGGAATCTCTATCTTTTTCTGGGATGAGTCTTCTCTTTCATTCAGATTTGTAAGGTCAGACCAAATCCCTTCAGGCAGTACTACTGATTGATTTCAGAAGATCTATACAGATCCTGTTCTCACTTGGTTCTGATAGATTGACTCAATTAGTAACTGTTCTTGCCTAAGAAAGGAATGAATGTACTTATTTTGAAGGGGTTGGGATAATCGGTGAAGATCTACACTTTTACATAAGGATACTCTGAGCTTGAACAGGGTATGATATAGGGACCCTTTCTCCAGCCCACCCCTCATTGGGTAAGCAATAGAAAACATATGAAAAATGAAACTTTCCATAAAAGATACAGTTTCTATCTCAAATCATAAGCAAATATTATCTGTAATGGGCATAAGAAAAAAAATGTTCCCAGGGAAAACTAGGAGAATATTGTACACAGTAACAGCAACATTGTGGAGATGATCAACCTTGATAGACTTTGTACTTCTCAAAAATACAATATCTAAGATAGTTCCAAAAGATTCATGATGAAAAATTTTATCTACATCCAGAGAAAGAACTATGAAGTCTGAATCCAAATTAAAGTGTACTTTTTCACTTTTTATTGTTTTTTTTTTCTTTCCTGTGGGGTTTCCCTTTTGTTCTGATTCTTCTTTCATGTCATGACTAATGTGAAAATAGGTTCAATGTGATTGGACATGTATAATCTATATAAGATTGATTGCCATCTTGGGAAGGGCAAAGTAAAGTAAGGAGGGAGAAAAAAATAGAAATAAAAATATTGTAAAAGTAAAGGCTGAATATATATATATGTAATATACACATGTAAAAAAATGTAATATACAAAAAAATATACACACACATATATATGTATATATGTATACACATTTGAAAAAGGATTAAATATGAAATCCTCTGTTTAGCATTCAAAGCCTAACACAACATGCCCCCTTCTCTGCATTCCTCTTTTACCCCACACACCTCCTCCAGATAGTTTGTGATTTTCCTCCTTGCTGCTCTTTGCACAAGACAATTCAAATCCCAAATCCGGCCATTTTCATGGCTGTCTCTCTGCAATGCTCTTCCTCCTCACCTCCTTCTCCTGGTTTCCCTGATTTCCTTCAGGCCCCCAGTTAGAATCCCATCTTCTACAAGAAGCCTTTTATGGGCCTCTTCAATTGTGGTATATTCGTCCTCTTGCTTATTTCCAATTTATTCTGCATATGATTTGTTTCTACTTTAGCTGTTAATATATAACTTCCCGTAGTAGACTGTGAGGTGCTTGAGAACAGGGATTGTCTGGCTGATTTTTTTTTTTCTTCCTAAAAGTGCCTGACACTTAGTAGGCACTTTATAAATGTTAACTGACTGAATAATTGAAACACCATAGTATTCTTCATCCTCAGATGGCATGAATTTTGGTATCTTTACCATCTTTTCCATTCTATCTGGATACACTCCATGAATATCTTTCTTATTGTACAACTCCTTAATTTACTTCTCCATCCCACACAGATTCATTGCAGGTGTAGATCCTACTACATCTAGGGTATAACACTACTACCAGAATCATTCTTCTTGTGTTTCCCTTAACAATTAGGCAGTAGACTTCCTTTATTAGCAAAGGTACTTAAATGGCAGAGTTAGAACACTAATTACAAATCATTTACTCCAAGCCAGGGATCTGCATCCCAGGACCATTTCTTCAAAATCTGAAAGGCCTTCTCTTTTGCATTTCAGCATTTTTGGTTTTGCCCTCTTGCCCCTTTTCAGGAGAGACTGGTTGAAATATAAATTGGGCACACTATTAATTTTCCTGACTTGAAGCTCTATTCATCAGTAAGTCAACCACTATGAAGGACCTACTATGTGCCAGGCTACTATGTCGCTGGATTCTCACAACAAGCATGTGACCTTCTCCCCATTTCACAACTGGAATGTGCGGAGGTCCAGCCTCCACAGGGAACTAGGTTCTTGAATGGAGGGTTGGAGTCGGCGAGTGGAACAAGAGACAGCACACTCTATGGCGTGGTCATCAAGTTCGATTTATTGGCAAAAGCTTGTTCAAATTATTCAAGAAAGCTTGTGATTTTTATAGTCTTACAAAGTTAGGGTTGATTAGAGATAGGAAAATTATTTGGCTAGGATTACAAGATTTTCTTGGGGCCCAGAAATTCCCAGGACCCCAGGTGTAATGCTTCTTAGAAAAAAAGAATGTACAGAATAAATTCATCAAACAATATAACAATAGTGAAACTTTAACTAAAGGTAAATAAATGTACCTTGTGGTCATCACGTCATATCTGACAGAACATGAGCTTCTCTAAAAATGTCACATTTACTTATTCCAAGACTTATACAATGCTTTTTAATTTTTTAACATTGTCATAAGATTTTTTAGAATAGAAACATTTTTTTTTCTCAAGAACTTATTTCCCTCAGCCCATTTATTAATCACTCATACAATAGCTTGTTTTGTGTAGGGGTCAGTAAACCATGCAATGGCCTACTTCTCTTACTTTTTTTCCCATGACTTACTTGCTACCAATGTGTCCATCTATCACTGATGTTTCCTGTTCTTTTCATCATATCATTATTTATGTAAGCTCTGCATAGGGGAGTGAAGAACCAGGTTGATTGAATTTGGAATTGTTTCAAACAAGAGGGAGTAACTGGAGATTTCTTTTGGAATTTTTGGGGAAAGCAATCAATTTCCCAAGTTTCCCAGTCTCTAAGTTTGTTTAATGCTTCCCTAGTAAAGAAACCTTTCATGTTTAGACAGAAAGTACAAAGGGGCTTTTTTGAGGGTGAAGGGCTTCATGCTCACCTCATTGTGATGGATGGATATATATACATACAGCTATGCTAAGAATTCCTAGAGCAGAAATTAAGCAGATAATCATTAACCAAATATATTCCTGAATGCTTAGTTCTGTAAGGGCTTCTTCATGTTGCCTTGCACATGAGGGTCAAGACCCTGTGGAGACCTTGTCATTCCACGAAGGGTCCTTAACTCCCAGCATGCTCCCAGCAGGAATGAACAAGTAAAGTCACTTACTCAGCATCCCACAGCTCCTAAGTCCCTGAGGTCATGTTTGGACTCAGTCTTCCTGACTCCAAGCCCAGTGCTCCAGACAGATATTAAAGTCTCCCATCCCTGCTCTATTACTCTCCTTATGCTCTAGAAGGTCAGTTAATGTTTTCTTTATGAATTGGGATGCTAAGACTATGAGAGCGTGAAAGCTTCCTTTCACTGATATTGACTTACTGTTCATGTTTCCTTTTAGTCTAATGTAGTTTTCTTGTTTGTGATTTTTCCTGAATATCTGCTTTTACTTGATCAAAACTGATTTCAGAGTCGACTATTTTGTAATCACTTCATGCACAGTATATTGGACTGCTTTTTCATTTCCTTAGTTTTCTTTAGTGTATTTCTTTTGTGAAATTGTCTCCTAGAGTTCTTTCTAAGAAAGACAAAAGTTAGATTATATTCATGGCTTTATTTCTTCTAAGTAAGTGGACATGTATACATGGGAGCACAGTTAGAACTAAGCTCAGGGTAGACATAGGCAGCAAGGGTATAAAAGACAAAAACCATAGGGGGCCTGGAATTGCATAGTGTCTTTTATCAGGTCATCTCTCAGCTGGGTTGGTTTTTGGAAATTGGGAGCTGATATGAATGAGTGTGAGTTGGCTATCTGACATAGCAGGGGACATTCTGGATTGGGTAGGCCAATATCACGAGGAACTTCTGATATCCCCAGCAAGGAATGCTCAGTTTTCTCTGATTCCCAGGTTAGTCTGGTCTCTTCTGGCTAGTAAGGAAGCTTGAACAAATTAAGGTGATAAGTAAAGCCATTAACCATTCCATCTTCAAGCATGGCCCTACTGCCAATGGGTTTTTTTTTGTTGTTGTTGTTGTTTGTTTGTATGTATGTTTTTTACCCCTGATCTCCTGCTCCTATTATTCCATTTTCTGTGGGGTCCTGCTTTTTAGTTCCTTTTTGCTTCCTTTTTTCTGGTTAATTACTTCTTCCCCAACATGTTGTCTCTCAGTCCAAAAGAGTCTACCTCCTACTACCAAAACAGGGCTTCTCTACTTCTCAATTCTGATCCAAGCTAAAGCTAAAGGCCCTTTACCCTCTCTTTGAGGATAATTAAAAGCCAAATTCTGATGCCTTCTGGAGAAACCATAGTTTCATGGCAAAAGCTGCTCTGGGCGGCTGAATTGTATTCTGGAAAGAACTGTAGCTGCCATGAAGTCAGAGGACCTTGGCTCAAATGCTGCCTCTGATGGTTAGTACCTGTGTGACCCGGGGTGGGGGGGAACAATTTGACCCTGCCTGTTTTTCCTTTAACAATTATGCTGATTAAATAACTCATTTCAAGCATAATTTGCAGTGATTGAGCCAAACCAGCTAGTAGCAGTCAATTATACAATGGCAGGGGTTAAGCTCTGGTGGGGTTACATATGTTCATTTGTACCATGTGAGAAGGGACAAATTCATTTTTTGATCTTTTGTTCATTTATCACTAAAGATCAACCAGAATTAGGTAGACTACATTTGCCTCCTACACACCCCAGCTTCTTCCCCAGGTCAGATGGTTGGTAGGAAGAGGGTGGTCTTCATTAGATTTGAAGGATTAAACAAACACTTTTGGCTACTGTAACAATAGATCAGTTCCACTCCCTAACTGGGAATATCTCTTGTACAAACTGTGACCCTATTAGGCACATATCTTTCCAGTAATGATATTTGGTGCCTCCCAGCTCTGTTTGTCTCTGCACTGAGGAACCTTCCAGTACCACCAGTATATGCATAGTCCAAGGTCCTCCAGGAGCAGTGATATTCTGGGTTCCAAAGTCTCTTTCAGCTCTGGCATTCTATGGTGCTACCATGACCCTCTCAGCCTCTCAGTCTCTGATGTTTTGTGTTCCAAGGTCCCTTCTAAATTTGCTGCTTAGTTGATCTTTTGCTGCAGCAATCTACATATCTTTGCTTTTGGAATATCAAATTCCAGGCTTAGCCATCATTTATAAAGTAGAAGATGCTAGGTCTTGGGTAATCCTGATTGGGGTTCCTCGATATTGGAATCTATTCTTTCTTGCATTATTTTATCTTGATCCAATCATTCTAAAATTTAGCTATGATATTCCTTGTAGTTTTCATTTTGGTGTCTCAGGAGTGATTAGCGGGTTCCTTCAATGGCTATTTTACCCTATAGTTCTAAAATATCAGCACAGTTGTCCTTGATGATTTCCTGAAAGATGATATCTAGGATTTTTTTTTCATCATGGTTTTCAAAAAGTCTGATAATTCTTGGATTATCTCTCCTAGATTTATTTTCCAATTCAGTTGTTTTTCCAGTGAGGAATTTTGTATTTTCTTCTTCTTCTTTTTTTTGGTCTTGTTTAACTGATGCTTGATGTCTCATTAAGTCATTCATTTCCATTTGTTCAATTCTAATTTTTAGTGAGTTATTTTCTTCAGTTACCTTTTTTAGCTGCTTTTCAATTTGGACAATTGAATTTTTAAATGAATTATTTTGTTCAATGATTTTTTTAATTAAAGCTTTTTATTTATAATACATATGCATGGATGATTTTTCAACATTGACCCCTGCAAAATTTTCTGTTCCAAATTTTTCCTTCCTCCCCCCCCACCAATCCCCTAGATGGCAAGTAGTCTAATATATGTCAAATATGTTAAAGTATATGATAAATTCAATATATGTATACAAATTTATACAGTTATCTTGCTCCCCAAGAAAAATCAATTCCAGAAAGAAAAAAAAAACTGATAAGGAAAACAAAATGCAAGCAAACATCAACAGAAAGCATGAAAATGCTATGTTGTGGAAATATGTATACATATATTCGATTTGTCAAGTATTTTAACATAATTAACATGTAGTGGATTTCCTGCCATCTAGGGGAGAGGTGGGGAGTAGGGGGGAAAAATTTGTAACAGAAAGCTTTGTAAGGGTTAATGTTGAAGAATTAACTATACATATGTTTTGCAAATAAAAAGTTTTAATAAAAAAAAGAGATTAAGCGGGAAAAAAAAGAAAATGCTATGTTGTAGTCTACACTCAGTTCCCACAGGCCTCTCCCTGAATGTATATGGCTATCTTCATCGCTGAAAAATTGGAACTGGTTTGAATAATCTCATTGTTGAAGAGAGCCAAGTCCATCAGAATTGATCATCATATAATCTTGTTGCCATGTATAATTATCTCCTGGTTCTGCTCACTTCACTTAGTATCAGTTCATGTAAGTCTCTCTAGGCCTTTCTGAAATCATCTTGCTGGTCATTTCTTACAAAACAATAATATTTCATAATATTCATATACCATAATTTATTCAGCCATTCTCCAATTGATGGGCATCCATTCAGTTTCCAGTTTCTTGCCATTATAAAAAGAGCTGCCAGAAACATTTTTCAATGTGGGTCCCTTTCCCTCCTTTAAGATCTCTTTGGGATATAGGCCCAATACAACTACACCTTGGTCAAAGGGTATGCACAGTTTGATAACTTTTTGAGCATAGTTCAAAATTGCTCTCCAGAATGGTCAGATCCCTTCACAGTTCCATCAACAATGTATCAGTGTCCCAGTTTTCCCACATCCCCACAAACATTCCTTATTATCTTTTCCTGTCATTTTAGCCAATCTGACAGGTATGTAGTGATATCTCAGAGTTGTCTTAATTTGCATTTCTCTGATCAATAGTGATTTGAAGCTCCTTTTTATATGACTAGAAATAGTTTCAATTTCTTCACCTGAAAATTGTCATTATATATATCCTTTGACCATTTATCAATTGGAGAATGTCTTGAATTTTTATAAATTTGAGTTTCTTCTCTATATATTTAGGAAATGAAGCCTTTATCAGAATCTTTGAATGTAAAAATGTTTTCCCAATTTATTGCTTTCCTTCTAATCTTGTCTGTATTGGTTTTGTTTGTACAAAACCTTTTTAATTTGATATAATCAAAATTATCTATTTTGTGATCAATAATGATCTCTAGTTTTTCTTTGATCACAAATTCCTTCCTCCTCCACAGATCTGAGAGGTAAACTATTCTATGTTCTTCAATTTTTTTTTATAATATCATTCTTTATGTCTAGATCGTGAAACCATTTTGACCTTATCTTGGTTTACAGTGTATGGTGTTGATCAATGACTAGTTTCTGCCATACTACTTTCCAGTTTTCCTAGAAGTTTTTGTCAAATAGTGAGTTCTTATCCCAAAAGCTGGGGTCTTTGGGTTTGTCAAACACTAGATTACCATAGTCATTGACTATTTTGTCCTGTGAACCTAACCTATTTCACTGATCAACTACTCTGTTTCTTAGCTAGTACCAAATGGTTTTGATGACCACTGCTTTATAATATAGTTTTAGATGTGATACAGTGAGGCCATCTTCCTTTGCTTTTTTTTCATTAATTCCCTTGAAATTCTTAAGCTTTTATACTTCCAGATGGATTTTGTTGTTATTTTTTTTAGGTCAGTAAAATAGTTTCTTGGGAGTTTGATTGGTATAGCACTAAATAAATAGATTAGTTTAGGTAATATTGTCATCTTTATTATATTAGCTCCACCTATCCAAGAGCACTTGATATTTTTCCAATTATTTAGATTTTGACTTTATGTGTAAAGTGTGTTGTAGTTTTGCTTATATAATTACTGGCTTTCCCTTGGTAGATAGATTCCCAAATATTTTATACTATCAACAATTATTTTAAGTGGAATTTCTCTTTGTATCTCTTGCTGTTGGATTTTATTAGTGATGTATAAAAATGCTGATGATTTATGTGTATTTATTTTGTATCCTGCAACTTTGCTGAAGTTGTGGATTATTTCTAATAGTTTTTTAGTTGATTTTCTAGGGTTCTCTATGTATACTATCATATCATCTGCAAAGAGTGATAATTTGATTTCCTCATTACCTACTCCGATTCCTTTAATCTCTTTTTCTTCTCTTATTTCCAAAGCTAACATTTCTAATACAATATTGAATAGTAATGCTGATAGTAGGCAACCTTGTTTCATCCCTGATCTTATTGGGAATGGTTCCAGTTTATCACCATTACATATGATGCTTGCTGATGGTTTTAAGTAGATGCTGCTGATCATTGAGATAATCATGTTTTTTTGTTAATTTGGTTATTGATATAGTCAATTATGGTAATAGTTTTACTAATATTGAACCATCCCTGCATTCCTGGTATAAATCCTACTTGGTCATAGTATGTTATTCTGGGGATGATTTTTCTATAATTTCTTTGCTAATATTTTATTTAAGATTTTTGGATCAATATTCATTAAGGACTTTAATGAATTTTTTTCCCATTTAACAAATTCTGTTTTTTAAAGAGTTGTTTTCTTTTTCCATTTTTAAAAATTTATTTTGTAAGAAGTTATGTGCTTTTTCTATTTCATTAAATCTATTTTGTAAGGAGTTTTCTTTAGATAATTTCTGTTTCCTTTTCCAAATTCTCCTGCAATGTTCTCATGTCCTTTCTCCTTTTTCTTCTCACACTGCCCTGGGTTTCTGAGCTGTGGCATGAGCTTGGCTGCCTTACTCCCATGCCCAATTTGAAACAGACCTTTTCTGAAGTTCTTCCAAAATATCTTCTAGAAATTTGTTACACTCCAAATATTTATGGGTCCTGTCACTCCCAAACCAGTTCATAGGCTTGATTTGGTGTTGATCTTAGAGATATCAGGAAGAGCTCAGATAAAAACCTGTCTCTTCTTTATCTTCTTGACTCCACCCCTCAAGATCCAAAACTTAAGGAAGAAAATGAGTCCTTGAAAACTAGAATTGACTAGGAGAAATCCAGTGAAGTTAAAAGAGACCAATAAGTAATAAAGCGATATCTAAATATTTTTAAAAAATTGATGAGAAGGGGGCAGCTAGGTGGCGCAGTGGTTAGAGCACCAGCCCTGAAGTGAGGAAGACCTGAGTTCAAATTTGGTCTCAGACACTTCCTAGCTGTGTGACCCTGGGCAAGTCACTTAACCCCAATTGCCTCAGCAAAAAAAAAAAAA